>BRDA01068331.1:10402-16265 GCA_036984385.1 Crenuchus spilurus
CGTGAGTGTATGATGATGGCGACAGCTGTGTGGGCCCCTCCCTGCCTCCACCCGCTGGGGGCTCTGCTGTACTTTCAGCCCGAGCCCGTCAGCCTCTTTTAATCTAACAGCGGGGCTCCACAGCTGCTGTAAAGCAGCCCACAAACGCCTGCTCTTCCACAGCCACACTCAGCCTTTACTCACCTTAACCCCTTCAGCCCTGTCCACACAGCTCCGTTCTATCTCTCTTCCTCTCACTCTGTCTCTCTTTAAAATGTGCTCCGAATCTCCCTATGACTGGCCCTGGCCTTCGCTGCAGAAGGCTGTCTGAGGGAAATGTGTCTAAAGAGAGGAGTTATGGCGTACAAGCAGTGAATAATGTATAACGGAGCCGTCCTTATGCATTCTGAAGACAGAGAGTAAATAAGCCGTGTTTCTTTTTCTGTCTCACTCTCTCAGTGCCACAGGCCAGGCTCTAGTGACCAAACCACCCATCGGCCCCTTATTAGCATTGCAGGTCAAGTTTCCTATTCACAAGGGCAAGAGAGAGAGGCAGGAGAAATGGATGTTGGGATAGAACATGTGGAAAAAGCAAAAGCACACAATAGAGTAGTGGTTGATGTATTATGAGAAAATGTGTTTGCATCATATTTGAACTAAGGATGCATCACAATATTATAATAACATATAAAAGTATATTTTTATATAATAATATATGTTTTTTAATTAAAAGTTTACATGTAAAGAGTGGTTGCACACAGACAGTCTGTGATGAGTTTAAATGCTCAACCTTTACATAGCAGTGGTGTCATCTTCAGCCGTTAGACTCTTCCACTCAAACAAGCATTATAAGAGCACACCTCTCTTAACACACATTAAAAATCAGCAATATATCACCTTGTTTACAGTATCTACAGAAGTCTTTCTTATGTTTTACTTATTTTCACGTAGAAAGTCAAAAAACCAATTTAGCAATAGGTGTTGCATAAGACTACAGTGGAATGTCGCTTTTCATCATTAATTCATTCTAAAGTGTCTGATGATAACTGAAACGAACGATAACTGAAGCAATATTTCCCATTAAAAAATATGCAAATGCAGTTAATCCATTTCAGGCACTCCAAAATATTAACAAAAATACATTTAATATAGAATAACTATAGTTTTACATACAGAACACAATGAGAAATAAACACAAAAGACTAATGAAATGGACAAATAAACATTTAACATCACTCTTATGAGTTTACGCTCTATTTTAGAGCATACTGGTGTGGTCCAGTCAGTTTTGTACACCTGTAAAGCGACCAGCGCAATTGCTTTAGAGTGACGTGTTTTAGTTTGTTTTGAGTGTTATAAACAAAAAAACAATGAGAAACAAAGCTGGAATGAATGGCGAACATGTGGGTGGATGCTTTGTTTTCGTGAAATTAGCGTTGAGTCACATGGGCACACCAACAAAAACTGGGTGGATGAACTATATCTGGGACAAATTTTCTCTGGAAAAAACTCGACAATAATCAAATTGTACGATAACTCAGGCAAATAATAACCAGAGGTTCCACTGTAATTTAATAATATTTATTGAACTTTTGAAGGTGTCACATTTTATGTTGATGATTTTCCCCCTAATACGTTTCAGCAAATAAACAGTAACTACACATTAAATGTACAGAAGTGTTACCTTATTATCAATTAGGAAATCATGCAACATTAAATAATAATAACAATAAATCAATAAAAACATGAATTAAAAGATAAATCAGGGCTGTCTATGTCTTGCTGAATGTATTGTGGCTAGTATAACAAAACGTTTATTTATAGGAAGAAAAAATAACTTTTAAATGGCAAGAGATTTGACTTTAGATAATTATGGACTATTTCTATTGCTTCATTCATAACATAATGCAGCCAAAATATAATGATGTGCTGATCATTTAAAAAGGTTCAATCAAATATAAACCAAACACTTTTCATAAAAAAGAAATGACATGACAATTGTTTAAACTTTTGAAAAATTCAAATCTAATGTTTAACTCATATAAAATGTTTTTCTCTTGATTTTGAAGATATGTGGCTGTGTAAGGTCAAGATATGAGAAATACAGGTCTACACTTTAACTCTGGTGACTAATTATGTTGAGTTCAGACTTGCTTTTCACTTTCTAATCTACTGTATGTTGTAGTAGACTAACCTAAAATCTCATCAGATCAGACTGTGGATAATGGGTTTTAAGCCTAGACCAACTGATCTACATGACATTTTGTGAAGCACACATTGTACATGCCTAAACACATATACAGAAGTATATACAGATGTGGTTGTTGATGAATCTATTGGTAAAAATGTACCTCCAGATGTCTGGCTTATTGGATGGCATCAGTCTTGTGTTATCTGTATCACTGTCACTGCTTAAGTCTAAAGGAAGAGGATGGCTTTAGGGTCACGTTCACCTGTCCTGCCTCTTCTCTATAAAATGGCCAGTGGGTCGAGTTCAGTTTCATATGACTCACCTCTGCTTTTCCTCTCTAACTGCCAAAGAATGACACATCCACACTCCAAACACAAACACACTCTTCTGGACACTCTCCACATCCTGCTTCTATTTCTACCTTCCCTTCATGCTCATGTGCTCAGCTGCGCATCTGAGTTTCTGAATCTCCTGCCACACTCTCTCCCAGCCTCAAACTCAATTAGTAAATTAGTTCCACGCGACTGGGTAATAAACAGCGATCGGGGAGCTGATAAACACACGCTCCACACCCCATTAACAATCTCCTCCTCCACTAAGGATATACACTTCCCCCTTTTTTCACCCAAAACACAAACACACATACACACATCTGAATGTGAGGTCATCACACACACACACACACACCTATAATGATCATTTTTTATATATAATACACACATATATATACACAAACATACATAGTCCAGGAAGAGAGCACAATCTTTACTTTCACTTTCAAAAAACATTTGGAGCTGGCATGTTTGAGCCCTGAATGACCAAATGACCGTCCCTAATCACAACACTGGCCATAGTTTAGTTACACACTTAAGGCAAGGTCATTTACACATCTCACTTCTTCAGAGTTGGCTGATTAGGGGGTACTTAAGCGGAATTACTTAAGCATAATTTTGAGGATTGTACAAAGCTCCTCTTTACCCATTGGACAGGTTTGACTTTTTTAACACAGATATATAAAGTCAAGTCAAGTCAAATTTATTTATAAAGCGCTTTTTACAACTGATGTCACAAAGCAGCTTTACAGGCTTTGTCATAACAAAATCCCCAGTGAGCAAGCCAACGGTTACAGTGGCAAGGAAAAACTCTCTCAGAGCTGGAGGAAGAAAACTTGGGAGGAACCGGACTCACACGGGGGACAAATCGTCCTCTGGTCAACTAATTATAAGTTTGTGATAAATTCACAGCAGTGAAACAGGAATGATGACAGTAAAGGTAGCAGCCAGTAAAGTCCTTATAAACTTGACTGTGGTCAGTAGTGTAGGGCATCTTGAGCAGGTCACAGTAGTTGGTTGTAGGTGGGCAGATGGTCTAAGGTGCCCACCAACTGTCCTCTTCTAAACATATCAGGAGAATAAATGTATAACTTTTGAGTAAGTCACATTTTTGTCTATTTCTGCCGGTATGCATGTAAAGTTCATCTAAAATGTATACAACTGTACATGTTGTTGCTGTCAGAATAAAACATTACATCTCCAAAAATTGCACTGTACACAAGAAAAAAAATCCCTTCAATGTAGATGAACATTTGGTCTATTCATTATAAAAACTTCACACAGGGTAGCTGGCATTAACTTTAACCTTAGTAACCCACTTTTAATTGCAAGCTTGGTTAGAAAAAGCTCTTTAAAAACTGGGGACCATTTATATTTTTTAGGTTACTGCTTCGTCCTGGAAAAAAAGTTTGAAAAAACAAATAAGCATGAGCACAAACACCCCCCCCCCTCTCTGAGGAGCGGCCTACCACTGTGCACTGTCTGCCTCACCAAGGCTGTGTGTCTGGAGTTTGTCTCGCTAAGTCTTCTTCTCGAAGATACTGATGCTGCCCAGGACACAAACCAATTACACTCCAGAGAGAGAGAACGAGAGAAAGAGAGAGAGAGACTATAAGATGGAGAGACAAGACATTAGAGCACCAATCACCTCCTCTGTGTCACACATTAAATCCATATTGCAAATGAAGCGTTATGGCCGAGGCTGAGGCTGCCGCTAATAGGCAGGCCGCAGGAAGTCAGAGGGAGCAGGGGGCTGTCACAGAGAGAGAGAGAGAGAGAGAGAGAGTGGAGGAGAGAATGGAAGAAGGGGGAGATGACAGAACCGGTGGGAGACAATAACAGGAGGAAACTTTTAAATTATGCGCTGCGAAATGTGTTTGACAGAACATCAAGTGCCATCACATTCTACTTCCCCTACCACACATGTAGAGATAAGTCTGTCCCCTGCAAACACACACACAGAATGTGCTGCAGTGTGTGTCTGACATGGTCTGTATAAACACACACACACACACACACACACACACACGCAGGCAGGTTGGGGGGGTGAGAGAATGGAACAGTTTGTGATAACAGTGGTTAAAGCACTTAAGCTGCTGTAATTAGTGTGTGACAGAAGATCCGCATTTATCTGCCATTGCACAAAGCAGCGTGAGAGGGATCAACAGCAGAGACAAACAGCCCCGCTCCCAAACAGGCTTTTAAACCGCCACGGACACACACACACACACACACACACACACACACACACTCAGGAATGCACTAAAACACTAAGTACACCACCGCCGACTCAGACTAGCAAACATGCACTGACAACCAATACAACCATCACAGCTTCAGGGTCTCTACTGGACACGATCTTCAACACCCGGTGACTCTCACCCCACACAAATAGCTGATCACCAAATGCATCTGGTGTCCAAACTTTAGCTTTGTACTGGACTGTTGAGACTAATGCAGATCACAAGTAATGGCAGTCTATATTATATAATATATCTGTATTAATGGTAAGTTTGTCCCCTTTACTGCAGAAATAGCCTCTACTCCTCTGGGAAGACCGTACTCTAGATTGCTGAACACTGCTGTGAGGAAATGACTGCATTCAGCCGCAAAAGCGAGAGGTCAGGAACTGATGTATGTCAAATGTACTGGATAGAGCTACATTACTCCAGAGCTCACAGCCCAAATACTGGTGGACTTTAAAGCCCTTTAGCTGAGGCTTGGCTTTAGGAGTGATGGTGATCTGTGCAGTTGCATCCACAGGGCCTCTCTTGTCCACTGATGTGTCAGCAATAGATGCTCCTTAAAGTAGCTTAATTCAGGGTGTCCAGATCTGGTCCAGAAACTACATAAAAGTGTCTAAATATGATTTCTTAGCAATAACAAATCCATTTGTTGAGGCTACTGGTTATCTACGCTAGCCTCATAGCTCCAGTGCAGAACTAAAGACATGTAGAACTATCTGAACTCTCTCTATGTTCCTCTCTGTGGGTGTATACAATGTACTGGTCTAACTCTGGTCTGCAGTAACAGAGTTGCAGTCTCACTCTCCAGGGAAAGGAGCAGGGAGAAGAGTGCTCCTCCACCCATTCTCAGAGGAGCGTCCAGGATAAAGAGCTACAGTTACTCCAACACTGTCCATACCCTCCCCCTCTGCTACAAGAGCCCAAGAGATTCACCAGGACTGCATTTCCACTCGGAGAGAGAGAGAGAGAGAGAGAGAGAGAGAGAAAGAGAGAGAGAAAGAGAAAGAGAGAGAGTGAGAGAAAGAGTGAGAGAGAGAAAGAGAGCGAGAGAGAGAATGAGAGAGAGAGAGAGAGAAATAGAGAGAGAGAAAGAGAGAGAGAGAGAGAGAGAGAGA
>BRDA01068334.1:0-13878 GCA_036984385.1 Crenuchus spilurus
ATTCAGAAACATATTCTAAAAAAACATGCAGCAGCTTTCTGAGAAAACGTTTAGCTTAAATGTTTGTGGAGTACACCTGCTCGCCTGAGAAACAGAGAAATGCTCTTTCTGCGTGTACTGTTGTTCGGTCCCTGGCTGCTGGGGGTCCTCGCCTGCTTTGTTTGCCCCAATATTGTGTGCTATAGCAGCCTGGAACAAGTGACAGGTAGTGTGTAATTTAAAACCCCGCAGGCAGCTAATGTGGTTCTCCAGTCCCGCGTAGGTAAAGCGCACTCACAGGGGCCGAAGGGTGGTGGATGTTTTTATTGAATTTGCTCATAATCATATTGTTCGTGCTTTAAATCAGCGTGAAGTAACAGGCAGTTATGGAGGAGATGTGGGGGTTGCCTGGCACCCAGGTGACATAGTGCACTGGGGGGGGGGGGATTATGATGAGTATTATGGAAATTGCCTGCTCAACATTTATAAAGGTGCTCAGTGAAGTGTGTGAGAGCAGTCACACACACACACACACACAACTGAAATACGACCACTGCCTATTCACACCTGAGCTTCTCTAAACAGCTCAATGCAGTGTTGAGATATTTATTAAAGACCTCAAAGTCCATTTAAATGACCAGCACAGGCTGATATCCCAATACATAACGCACGTCAGAGCTGAAGCAGTGACTTAAATCATGTAATACTGTGCAGCACAGGACAGTTTTATATAAACAGTTTTTTAAAAGTGTAAAATACCAACTCATAGTGTTCAATTACATCATAAAAACGCCCCATTTCTGACTAGAAGTTCTGAAAGTCGGAGGGGGGGAGTCGGATATAGGGTGCAACAAAAACGTCTCTTTATTAAACAAAACAGAAACTCTTGGCTGTGACCTTAAACAAAAACTGTGTTGTAGCTGTGAACCAACTTGACAATATATTAAGACACTACAATGACCGACAAGGACTGTGACATGAGGGAACATATAAACCAAACATAATCAGACCTGAATTGGGGAACCAGGGCTGTGGAATCACAAGACTCAGGTGTAGACACTCAGAACATCACTGGGGACGGACAAGGGCGGAGACATGACGTAAACGTAAACAAGCAGCACTTGGACATGACTAAGTTAAATGGGGCTGTGACACATACACTAGTAAAAAGGATGGTATTTCAAGGGTTCTTTACTAAAGAAAATAGTTCTATATGGAACCATGAACACTCAAAGAACCCGAAGGGTTTTACAGACTGATCAGAAATGTGCTCCAATTGGCTTTTTGAAAATGGTTCTATATAGCCCCCAAAAGGGTTCTGCTATCATTACGATGCCAAGACTGTAATAATAGAGGAACCCTTCATGGGTTCTACAGTAAAGAAAACTGTTCTATATAGAACCATTAAAATTCTAAGAGCCCAAAGTGTTCTTTGCATGGTGAAAGGGTTCTACAGATTGATGAGAAATGTGTTGTATACTTTTAAAACTTTTTTTTCAAATGTTCTTTAGTAAAGGAAATTGTTCTATGTAGCACCAAAAAGGGTTCTTCAATAATTACAAGCTTGACATTATAACGATAGCAGAACTCTATGGTGCTGTATAGAACCATTTTCAAAAGGCTTGTATACATAACCATCTACAGCACATTCCTCATCCATCTGAAGAACACAGTGTTCATGGTTATATAGTACCATTTTCTTTACTAAAGAACCCTTGAAGAACCATCTCTTTTAAGAAATGTAACAGTGCATCTCAAAAACATTAGAATATTGTGAAAAAGTACATTTTTGCAAATAATTAAATTCAAATAGGCAAACTGTCAAATAGTTTATATTCACTACATATAAAATGACACATTTTAAGTCTTTTTATTATAATGTTGATGCTGTCTGAATACTAATTTATTCAAAAGTATAAAATTATATATTTGATTAATTTAAGATTATGGATTTCTGATTTTAATGAGCTAAAAGTCACCCAGCTGGCCACCAACGTCAACAGGTGTTAATTTTTGGTTGAATGTTGGTCATGACGTCGGATGAAAAAATATAATATAACGTTTAATAACATCCTGTGCCAGCTGGACAACTTGAGCAACTTGAACAAAGTTTGAAATAAACTTTAATTCATATAAAATGACAGTTAACCTTGAATTCAATTATGAATGATAATAGACTTTTTCATATTTTTTTTGATTCTGCCCTTCCCAGCCATGTCTCGTCCAACCACTGACCATTCATGAACTCCATTTCCCAGAATCCTCAAAAGGGACATTGATCACATGACACATTGCACAGCCACTTTATATGAGACTCTAGTCAACACTACTATTTAAGCTGAACTATGGACATGTCTCATTGCTCGCTATTGTCTTTCTTCACGCAATCACTAACTTTGCTTGTTTATCTTTTCTGTTCCTGCTCGGAATAGTGGTCTTTGTTTTGCTGATTTGCTTTCTCTTTTGTCCTAGTTCCTTTGTTTTTCCCTAGTAGTTCCCTAGTGCTGTTATTTAGCCTTTTCTAGTATTCCCTCTTTAGATCCTTAGCCTTTGCTTATGTTCTGAGTTCCCCGTAAGCCTTTTTCTCCTTAGGTTTTGTTTCTAAATTTCTTTTCTTATTTCTCTTGTTTGGATATTCTCATTCTCTTGTTTTTTTTCTGTTTTGTTTCCCCCCTGCTTGCTCCTTAGATTCCCACTTTTTTTGTTTTGTGCTTAATCTGTTGTGTATGACCTTGTGCTTGTTTACTGATACTGATTTCGGATAATCCTTATCATTAAAGCTTAGTGTTTTTCTTTTTGCTCATCTTTTTTTTACCACTTACACGCCGTATCCTTTTCACTTTCATTATTTCATTAAACTCTGTATATACTGCCACAAAGAAATGGCCTAAAGAGTGTAGAAATACGTTAATTTAAATTTCATTTAGTAATTTAAAGTACTGTAAAGTAATATAAAGTATTCTAAAGTAATATAAAGTACTTTAAAGTAATATCAAGTATTGTAAAGTAATATAAAGTATTCTAAAGTAATATAAAGTACTGTAGAGTAATATAAAGTATTCTAAAGTAATATCAAGTATTCTAAAGTAATATAAAGTACTGTAAAGTAATATAAAGTATTCTAAAGTAATATCAAGTACTGTAAAGTAATATTAAGTATTCTAGAGTAATATAAAGTATTCTAAAGTAATATAAAGTATTCTAAAATAATATAAAGTACTGTAAAGTAATATATAAAGTAATCAAAATTAATATAAAAGACTGTAAATTATATTTCATTAGAACATTGTTGTTGGTATGATTTGTTTTGATTTTAGAAAGTAACATAAAAGTAAAATAGTTTTGAGATTACTTTCTCCCAGAAGTAACAACTAAAGTAAACTCATTACAGCTTCAGAGAAGTTAGAAATTTGTAATGGATTACTTTTTCGACTATACTGATTGTCAAGCCACAAACATGTATTGTGTGACTGTGAAGAAAACCCAACCTTGCTAATGGTTTTAATGACTGAAATATGTGCACCTGTGATTTTATACAGTTTGGAGCAGGGATGAACTGAAATGAACATTTTTGGCCAAAACTGAAGCCAAATTAAATGAATACTTTCTCTGAATACTGAACACAGTTTTTCATTTCTATAAATGATTATAAAATGAGTAACTAAAGTATTTCTCAAAATAAGTCTTGTAGTTAGTCAGGAATGAATGTCTGTAGTTTAATAAGCTGGTTTGACATCATTAGGTTTAATAACATGAGTTTAATTGATGATTATTTTATATTTGAATATAAAACAAAGATAATAATATATGAATATGTATGAAGATGCATGTGTGTTACATTATTACTAATATTTAATAAAATGATGAAAATGTCTAAAATGAATGATGTAAGTCACATGGATGTTTTGTGTGTTTAATGTGAGTGTCATTGGCTACAGACACTGAAACACTTCACATTTCTTCTGCTAATTGTGAGACGATCCCTAACACTGCAGCAGGGAGCACAAACACAAAGCCAAGCGGCTGTATTCTGGCTTCATCATAACAAGTGTAATTTAGTAAAGGTTGTGCTTGTAGTTTGTTGTCTTCTTCCATTTCAGCACCAAACTGTAACTGTGCTGGTGAATCTGTGTTTTGTTAACTGGTGAGGAAAAGCACAATTCTGAATGTTTGGTGCATCCCTAGGTTTGGGTCTGTGGATATCAGCTTTACTGTCTCAAGAGGTTGACACCTTTGATTATCCAACTATCAGTCTTGATGTGCCATCTGCTTGGGACTACACTGTAAATCCTTCAGAGTCCTGCCTTTCCAGGAAGCATTCTTTCCCAACAACAACCATTTGTAATTGGCTCAAAAGATGCATAGTCCCAGACAGCTGATGTGGGGAGTGTGCTGGTGAATATTTATCAGAATACCAGAATACTAGCACAGTGCACTGTGGTTAAAAGAAATCAATAGTGCGGTGAGCTGAGTGACAGCACACCTGACCCTAATGATGAACAACAGGACTCAGCGAAGAGACAAGTGAGACGACCATGGGGCAAGAGGTTAAGTGACATGACGGATAGACAAATTGATCAGAGGAGGACAGAATGTGTTGCAATTCCCAGTACAGAATGAGTTGTCACTGGTTGTATGAGATGTTTTACATGAATATGTAGAGAAAGGACAAGGTTGTCATCTCTAGTCAGAGTGGGTTTGTTTATCAGTTTTACATTGTACACATCTCCTCAGTGTTTGTACTCCTGTATCCAGATATGTGGAAAGTGACTACAGGTGTGAGTTTTTGGAAATGAATTGGGTTTTATGAACATGGATGTCTGTGTCACATGACCATATAATCACAGTTCATTTGTGTCTGTATCTGAGATTATAATCCCCTTTAATAGGTCTGGACTATTTTTGTGTAATAAACTGGTCTCGTCTTTTACTTTATTTCAGTTTCTCTTACCTCCATCTAAAGCTCTCTGGTAGACCTTCCATCCAAACCAAGCAGATCATTAAGTGACTCTTCAAAAGTCTGAATATTTGTTGGTTTGTGAAGGTTTTTGGAGGTTAAAAGATTAATTACGGTAAGTAGCAACAGCCAAATCTCTTCACTTTCCAATGTGTTACGACACTCGGGCAAAATCAGAGATTTGCTTATGGACAGGACTAAAATGACCATCCAAGCTATGATTTAACTAAAAAACAGTAAGTAATTCAGTCTGTAATAGAGGAAAAAACACAAATATGGTGCTTCTGGACATAAATAAATCCACAGTGGAGCTCCTGTGAAAGACGAATTTAGCCCAGGACCCCATGCACATCCGAATCCGAAAAGGACTTAAGCTTGATTCCCATTTTGCAGTGAGCAGGAGGACGAGGGACCTGAGCCCGGCACATGCCGCCTCCTCCAGCTGGTTAGACCTTTGAGCCAGAATGAGAACACACAGCTAATAAAGTTTCATTTCATTTGAGCCTCTGTCGCAGCGGTGTATGGTCTGCAGCCCTTTGCCTCCACCAGAAGAGATGAGTTTGAGATGACGAAATGAAGGATGAATAGAGTGGGAGAAGACCGCGAATGCAATAAATGAGGGTGATAACCAAATGGAAATGGAATCTGGCATGAAGAGG
This sequence comes from Crenuchus spilurus, assembly GCA_036984385.1. Classification (NCBI taxonomy): domain Eukaryota; kingdom Metazoa; phylum Chordata; class Actinopteri; order Characiformes; family Crenuchidae; genus Crenuchus; species Crenuchus spilurus. The sequence continues at coordinate 5,596 of BRDA01068334.1, forward strand.
TAGGACTCGGAACGTGATGCAGGCCAATAACTGCAAGAACTTTAATGGATGAAGAGAGAATTCAATGACGAGTGTGAAGAATAAAACAGAGCAGAAGGAAATGAAGAGAGGGATGAGGTTTGGGTCTCTGGCTCCAGTGCAAAGAGAACAGGATGAGATGGAGAGCCAGAGTGCCCCATCTCATTTATTTCCAGTCCTGTCAGCAGGTTTGTGGTTACGTGGTTAGAGGTGAAGGGGAGATATAAGACGAGGTGGAGCAGTGTTCCCTGGTCCCCTGTGAAAGGTTACAGTCTCACAGCTTAGTGCATTCTGTCCGGCCTGGCTCTGTGAGACACTGGGCTATATAAATGAGCTTGTGTGCCTACTCTCCATCATTGTTGTCTAAAGTCATTTAAGCTGAGGTCAAGTGCAGCCCACTTTCGCTCCTGCTCAACAGCACCCATCATTCTCCAATATTCCCAAGAGACAAATGGGATAGAAGGCTTGAGGGATAAAAAAAAATCACTTTTCACTTGGCAAATGTTGGACAGCCATTTATCACCGAAGCTTGTGAAAGCTTTTTCAGCCCAGACTGTCTCAACACGCTCAAGCGTTATAGAAAGTATCAAACCCAAGATGCAATTCCTTCTGATGATGCAAAAGTTCTTCACATTTGCAAGCAATCACATTAGGAAAGCTTAGCATGGCTGTGATTTTATCCATGTCGGTCCCTACAGCATAAACAGGGGCTTTGAATGGAAAAATGCTAAGCAGCGGATTAATTATCACTAGGCAACTATTAGTGCTTACAAAGCGAGGTCACTAAGCCCAATGAGGGCTGAGTCTAATGACAGACTGCCGAGTAATTAGCTTGGCTGTTCTGCAGGTGAGGGCGCTAATCTCTGTTAGCATGTGAATTGGCTAATAAACTCACACCAATCATGCACAGCGGGTACCCAGACTTCCCCTCTGCCCAGACCCTTACTGATTCTTCTCAAGTGCCGGAAGAGCAATCAACAGAAGTGCTTGCCAGTTAGCCTCAGACTTTGTTAACCTCAACCTCTTGGGCTCCTTGCCATTTCTGGGAGCTGGGGAACCTTCTGAAAGTCAGGTTTGCATTGTCAAATGGTTGGCAAAGTGGTTCTGTATCTGTGTTAAATGAATCCTTTTCTGAATACAGCACATTCATTATGTCTGACCAATCAGGACTGTTTTAGCATCATTTGGCTGATGCTAAGGCTGTTGCAGAATGTTGCAATAATCAACGAAGTGTGTCCCAGAAGAATTATGCTCAAGGGTGAAGTGGCCAATGAAATGGATAGGCTTTAGTTCTAAAAGGCAGCGCATAGCGCTTTTCCCATCCCAGGCGTGCTAATCCTCTCACAGCCTCCTGCCAGACCAAAGCACAGCGGATGAGATCTGTAGCCAGTAAGCCGAGCCGAAGCATCCAGCAAGAGCCTCACTCAATTGGCCATCAGGAAGCAGAACACCTGCTGGCTCTCCTTCTCCTAACCGGCTGGTGGTCTCCTTCATCTCATTTCTGGAATTATGCAACTGGTTTGACACCATTACTTCTACTGGTGTGACCAGTGGTGTAATCAGAGGGGGGAGGTTTCAGATTCAAACAGCTCTTTAAATATTTCATGGCAAATTATTCATGGCTGAAATTATACAGCAAGGCTGATTTGATGTCAAATAACATAATATCCAGCCATCTCATTCACCCATCCATCATCATCCGCATGTCTATATCCGGGTCGCGGGAGGTAACAACCCAAGCAAAGTAGATCAGGCATCCATCTTTCCAGCCTATTCTTCTAGCTCATATGGGAAGATTCAAAGGCCAAGAGATATAATCTCTTTGGTGTGTCCTGGGTCTTCCCTGGGGTCTCCTCCCAGTTGCTCATCTCACCAAGGAGGCATCCTAACCAGGTGCCCGAACCACCTCAATTGGCTCCTCTCAATATGGAACCTGTCTCTAATGGGCAGCCCAGACACCCTGCAGAGAAAGTTCATTTTGTAGGCTTGTATCTGTGATCTCATTCTTTCAATCCCAGCTCATGACAAGGTGAGATTTGGAATGAAGACCGATTGGTAAATAGCAAGCTTACGATCCTATAAATTTAATGATGACTGCACCAAAAGAGGTTTCCATTGGGAACCAAGTCTGGTTCCAATTGACTTCCATTAAAAGCAAAGTAAGTTCTTGCTTCTCCTGTAAAGTTACTACTTTGTAGGTTATCTGTTTCTGCAAACAAATTTCTGACTACACCATTGGGCAGGACCAAAAATACGAACATCACACACACATGCAAGTGAGCAGGATGTCTTTGGAAACAGGACAGTCCAACCAGACATTTCTACTACAGGAAGTGACACTTCCTTTTGTAATCAACAGTAATGTATCCAATGTTTTCCTGTGAGCTACTGGAAGCCTTCTGCTGGTGAGTGATCAGCTATAGTGGAGTCTCCATTTGGCATGTTCTGGCAGGCTGAGCTAATGAAAATCTGGTTGGTAAAGTAAAGTCAATGCATCTCATTTGAGCTTGAAATAGATTTTGTAATATAACCGCTTTGGACAACAACACTGGATAACCAGAAGTGGCTCATTTTCTTTCCTGGTAGATGTTACAGTATTGGGTGCAATCCAAGTAGTGGTCTTAAATAAAGGGTGATGATTCTTGATGATGCTAAAGATCACGTGGACAAGCCAGAAGACTATTGGAAGAATGTTTTGAGGACGGATGAGGCCAAAACAGAACTTTTTGGTTTAAATGAAAAGTGTTATGTTTGGAGAAATGAAAACACTGCAGTCCAGCCTAAGAACCTTATCTCATCTGTGAAACATGGTGGTGGTATCAGGTTTGGGCCTGTTTTGCTGCATCTGGGCCAGGACGGCTTGTCATCATTGATGGAACAATGAATTGTGAATTATATCAGAGAATTCTAAAGGAAAATGTCAGGACATCTGTTGCAGTATTTTACAATGTTTAGCGGTAAGTAAGATAGTGACACAAAGGTTTGCAATAATATAATAGCAGAAAACACAGCCTACTCATGCATTGCTTCTAAGCTAGTTTTCTGATATTAGTAATCCATATTTACAGTGTATTCTCAATATTTTCAAACTGGTGATAGCCAGAAGGTAGAAAATAACAATGAGTCACAGAGATAACAACACAGAACAACTCCCCTGACTGTAGCACTGTAGAACATTAGAGTGTCTTTATTAACAGTTTGAGATCCCATGACTTTTGTGAGCTCCAACAATCATCAAATACAGAAGCTAAGAGTCCAGGCAGGACAAGCAAATCCAATAAACAGATATTTTAATATGCAACTAGTGCTCTTGGTACCCTATCAGATCTTCAGTGAATCACAGGGCCCAGGATGGACCCAAAATGATGATGTAAAAGCTTGCTGTCCAATAAACATAGATTTTTGCTTGACTAAAAAATATATTTATTATTCATATTTATGCTGTGGGCTGAGCTTCCACTGATATCTACTAGTAAATTCAAGCAGACTGTACTTCAGATGCAGCTTGTGCCAGTGATATAGAATAGATATTATATATTTTTTATTCACTACAAATACAGACTACATCACAAGTAAAGATGCATTGTTCATAACTTCAGTTCAGTGTTATGACAAAAAATGGTAACATTTTAGTTTTAAATCAATCATGATAACATGTTATTTTAAGATCTGCTTCATAACAATTAATGGCTTATATCAAACATGCTGTCACAGTCCCGCTTGCACCCTGCCTCAGTCACATGTTCTCTTTTTACGTTTCGCCTTTTTGCCGTCTGCCCACATGTTGTCCTGTCACCATGTGTCTCTCTCTGCATTCATATATTTTCTCCATGTCCTCGCCCTTGTTATGTCGTCATACCTTTATTATTATCTGCACCTGTCTTGTCTCATCACTCATCCCTGTTTGTTCATTCCAGTGTGATTAAGTGTGTTATTTAAGCTTCCTCATGTCTCTACTCCTTTCTTGGTGTTCATACAGATCGTGTTCATGCGTGACTCTGTGTGTATGTCTCAAGATAGCCACAGCTTCACCTTTGTTTTGGGAATTACAGAATTTTGTGTTGTGTTTGCCATAAAAAAAATTGGATTCCACCTCTGCATCCTTTCCTCCTGCTCTGTTCCAGCATTATACTGTACATACAACAGTGAGGTAAATTTTATCTGCACTCTTAGCGAGCCTGAGAGTAAACCAAGAAAAGATTTAACCAAAAAAAAAAAGCTCAAAAGTCAACCATCAGCTGACAGTTTTCTGGGATTCTCCTGAATAAGTACTGGAACATTATCAGGAAACCGGATCAACAATCAACCGCTGGTTACAGTGAAATTCTGCCTGAATTCTGAAGTGTTGAAGCCTATAACAAATCACAGAAGACTGCTTTCCAAGGCTGTTGTGTTTGTTACATGACAATGCACATCCTCACATCACTGACACTCTCCATAATCTCGTTTGGTCCCTTGAAAAAAGTCATAAGAGGGCTGTGCATTTCACACCTAGGCCTTCAGTAATGCTTTGTTTGAATCAATCTACTCCTAAGAAACTAATTTATGGTTATAAAAACCATTTAATATGCAGAAATACAGTAAAAAGAGGCACTGCAGACAGAAAACTCCTGTAGCCTTAATAAATGCCTCTACTGAATGAACAAAACAGGGGTGAACAAGTCTCCTTCTACTGCAGCTACACATAAAACATCAATAATAACCTCATAAACTTGCAATATTATTTAGGAAAACAGCAACATTTTACTCACCAAAAAATCAGATTATTTGGAAATAAAATCCATCATCCTCTCTTTCCGCAAAAACAGTGCAATTACTCTGTCGTACAGATTACCTGTGTGCTTCAGTTCCATCAAAAAGTCCTTTTCTATCGACATCGAAGCTAATGCTAACTAGATTGACTATCCAATCAATGGGTCTGAATACAGTGACATTGCCAGACACCTGCTAGAGGGCCCTGATGACACCAACTCAAAATCTAATTGGTTGAAGCAACAGTTTCATCGACATTTATTTTGTGTTAAAAGAGCCGGCAGAATGGATTGTGAAGGCCTCAGGCAGATATTTTTGACTTTGACCCTGCCTGGCAACAAACGATGGCTGAAATGTGATTGGTTAAATGCTTTAATATGAAAATACATGTCTGGAAACAGCACAACCATCAGAAAAGCTATAAAAGGAAGTGGACAGACCATTTGGATTTATTTAGTAAGTATTCATGGACAAAATATAATTAACATCAGTTTGTGATTCAGATATTTCTTAGGCCAGCAGAGAAGGCCCACCACTGTGTTTTATGTATTATGATTATTTGTCTACAGTAAATCAATGTAATTGTTTACAATGAACTGTACCTACATTCCTTCAAAGGGTCTTGAAAGATTAGTCAATTAATTAACTAGTTACAAATCATTCATAGCTACATTTCGAAAGGTCTGTGTCATTTAGTCGTGTGCTAAATTTTTAATTATTGTGAAAAGTCAAAATACAGTGTTACCTCAGTCACCGCTGAGCTTTGATAGAACTGTTCTGGAGCTGTCAGTGTGAAGGTTGACCACTGTGGTGGGAACAGACAGGCTGAGCCATCAGATAGACTCGGGCCTGCTCTTTGGCCTCTGCTTGCTCACTCAGAGACACTGCATGACACAACCTCTTCCACTTGAGGGGAATCTGTCACACAACCGTCAAACCCATGCGGGGCTTTGAGAGAGGGCACAGGCATGTAGTCACCTGTCAAAATGGACAAAGTGTGTCTGAGTGAGGAGGGGTAAAGAGTCTGGTGTGCCACACTGTGACATGTCCCTTTGCGGAAGAAAGGTTGCATATCAAAGAGTAAAGACCACAAAATGCTTTAATGGACTGTAGTTGATTCCCAAAGTTCCTCCCTGGTTCTCATCTTGGGAATACTGTTCTAGTCTTAGAAGATAGGGTTCTGTAAGGTACTGATAAAGCATTGTGTTGGATGCTTCTTTTAAATTTCCTCAAAGAGAATAACTATTTAACCAGACAACTACCCATGTTCTACAGTATATATGACCACCTTTACTACAGAACACATTTACGAGTGTAGGTTCTTTACACTGAAGCACCCATCTTCTTAACTACATTATCCTGGTGATTGTTCCCTTCCCCTGAGTGCCCCTACCCGTTCACTGGGCACATGGCAGGGCATCACACTAATTTAACTGTAGCCAGGATAGGGTGCCAATCCATCACTGGGCACACATAGACACAGACATACACTCACACCAGGACAATTTAGAGTAGCCAATTCACCTGACCTCCATGTTTTTGGACTGTGGGAGAAAACCAGAGATTCCAGAGGAAACAAACGCAGACACAGGGAGAACATGGAAACTCCACCCAGATGGGGATGCGCTAACCACCAAGTCGCTGTGCCACCACTAGCAAGCCACTATGCCATCCCCAACAAGCCTCTGTGCCACCCTTCTTCACACTCAAACATACAAGAACAATTCTTCAACAAATCCACTTCAACTCAAGCAGAGCAGAGGAAACACAGAGCTACTGATCTAGCATCAACACCTACAATCATTGTGAAGGCTCAGTGTGATGTTGGCCTGCAAAGCCAAGAACAAACCAGCTTGATGGCGATGGTCAAAATTTGATCCATACCAAGAGCTTCAAGCATGGCTTGGCTTGACCCACCATCCTTCAAGAAGTATGGAAAATGACAAGCATCCAGACTTTTCTGTCCTGGCACCTAAATGGTGGAATGAACTTCCTCAGGGTGCCTGAATGGCTGAGTCGCTTGCTGTGTTCAAATGATGAGTGAAGACCATCTCTTCTAAGAGTACACATCATGTCTTTACTGATTCAAGCAATGTATGTTGAGTATTGTGCATCTAGGCATCCAAACCGACTTTTGTATGTTACAGCATCTAAGCTTGAGGTATCTTCTGGATTGTATCCTGTGCTAAGTAGCCTGGGATCCCTCCTGGGTAAATGAGAAAGGACTTTTGTAAATTGTTATGGATAAGAGCATCTGCTAAATGCCTTAAATGTAAATGTAAATGTACCACTATGCCGTAGTTGGAAAGCGTGAGACAAGAATGATATTTTTCTAACTTTTCTGTATAAATGAAGTATTCCTGCACTCATTTGATGTCACTGTACAACCCTACATGGTCATATCAGAATGCTACGACCACCCATGGTGTGGAATGAACTTAGCCCGAGATGTCACAGATGCCATGTGCCAGGTTTACTGCATGTATAAATAAGTGAGCACACTAGTCAGTTGTAGCAGAGTGCAAAACCATCATCACGAGTAAAGGACGTGATGTGACTGATGTCTTAAAGAGCCTGATAATAGAGTACTAGGTGAAGGGAGGTAGCATCTCAGAAACTGTTAACTTTGTGGGATGTTCTAGAGCAGGGGTGTCAAACTCCGGTCCTGGAGGGCCGGATTCCTGCGGAGTTTGGTGATTTCTCTGGTCTGACCCTACAATTAAACCTGATCATTACCTGCTGAGCTGAATCAGGTGTGTTTGATCAGGAAGTTCACAAAACTCTGCAGGAATCCGGCCCTCCAGGACTGGAGTTTGACACATGTGTTCTAGAGCCATAGTGAAGGTGTACTGAGAATGGACTTGAGTGGCTCCCAACAGCATAACATTGGACATTGATACCAGAACAGAACGATTCTGTCATTGATAACAGAACAATGAACTTTGTGTGGTACAGAGCAATCAATGTGCCACAGTGGACCAATTAACCTCTATAATGAACACAGGAGCATCGAGGAAAGTGCCAGTTATCATCATTGAGCAAACACTCTGTGCCAAGGGTGGCTATTACAATTAGATGATGATCATAATATTCTGATATGACTGTGTTTTTGATTGTATATAATGTCATTTACAATTCAAGCAACATTACAGCCAATTGTGATCATTACAAGGAGTTGCAGAGATGCTTTAGATCTATAAGGACAATTCACCATACAACGAAAAATCTTTCTACTAGTGCATTCTTCTTATTATTTTTTTTTGCTGCCATTTTTATATCAAAGCAAAGGGATACAAGTGAAGGTTTAGCTTTAACACCAATAATACAGATCAATCAATTGTTTTTTTAATGATCAAAATCTCAATATCTCTTTTATTTTAATTTAATAATTATTTTTTTTATATTTAAGTTATTTTATTTTATTTTATTTTTTTATTTTATTTCATTAAATTAGTTTATATATATATATATATATATATATATATATATATATATATATATATTTTTTTTTTT
>BRDA01068334.1:13888-24500 GCA_036984385.1 Crenuchus spilurus
TTTATTTTATTTTATTTTATTGAATTTATATTTTTTTTATTAATAATTTAATTTTATTTTCTCTATAACTCTAAAACTAGTAATTTTTTTGTTAACTAACTAGACATAATAACCACAATTTCGATTTGGAAGTGAACATAGGGAAACGAAACTATATTTTTACCGTCGTTTTTTTTTATTATTCTTCTTACGTGATCATCTTTCTAAAAAGCAACATACCACTTAACAGGAATATCTAGATTTCGTAGAGACGTTGAGGAACATTACTAGTGTTAACCGACATTACAACGAACTTAACATTTACTGTAATATATGTTAGTTTTTGTGTCAGTATAGTCTTATAATACTAGTAGTAGATTAACATTATCGGTGGGAACCGTGTCTCACAAACGAGTTACTACTATTGACCGTGAAAGGAGCTACGAGGACACAAGTAATATCTCCAATTAACCAGGTGACACCGTGTAACTAACGAGACATGGTGTGTTTCAAGTAACAAGACCATAGTTACTGTCTTAGCAAGACAAGACCATAGTTACAGGTTACAATACGACACAATCAATTGTTTTTTTAATGATCAAAATCTCAATATCTCTTTTATTTTAATTTAATAATTATTTTTTTTATATTTAAGTTATTTTATTTTATTTATTTATTTTTTTATTTCATTAAATGATTTTTTATATTTATTTTATTTTTTATTTTTTTATTACATTATTTTTATTATTATACATTATAATATATAAAAATAATTCCATAAGACATTGTGTAATTAATTACATTACTACATTCTGTATAGAGCCACAAAACAAATGCAACAGCTCTGGACATCTAGGGGCTAAGAGTCGTGTGACTGGTGTGATATTTCCCATGTCTCTTGTGTCCCAGCATATATCCTACAGAGAGTAAAGAGAGATGGTATGTTTGCCATGTACAGATGTCTACAATCATAGTTGTCAGCTTCAATAAATGCACATAATCCCATCTCGGCATACTAAACAAACCAGCGCATACATCTGTGTCCCCATCCTTTCAGCTACAAATATTCCATACGAATAAACATCCATCTCATTTGCAAGAATCAGCAGCTCTCCAGGTTTCCATCAGCAGCAAAGCAAACCTATTTTTCCCAGCAATGGCTTCCCCTTCCTTCCCTAAAACAAGATATTCACTTTTTCCCCAAGTGTCAAGCTCAATCCAAGCATGAAACCAGCTTTACTAAACCCCAGAACTTCAGGCAAGTTACTCCGAGGACATCACTGCCAGCTGTTCTCCAGTAAACAGATCAGCAGAAACGAATGAGCCTCTACATGAAGAGACCCATCATCTGTTTCTCTCGTGTACAGTACTGTGTAAAAGCACCAAAGCTTATTATTTAAAACAATAAGCACATGAGAAAAACATCACACATCATTAGAAATAATACTAATTAAATGTAAGTACAGTAAGAAGTATGTGTACAGCGGTGGTCCGGTGATATTTGCAACAAATTGGTTACAGACAATAATTGTAAACGTGTATAGATGGACAGGTACAAAGTATGTGTGCCTAATAAATTGGCAAAATAAATAGAATGCACCAAAACATTCATGCTAATATGCTAAATATGCTGTACTTTCTCACACTGTCAAAACAGCTCTGCAAGACAGTTATCCTGTGAAATCTGGTACCAACACCACATCAGCAGATCCATCCAAGTCCGTTGCCATTTTAGAAAAGACGCTCCTATTCATTATCTGGCTCTCAGGTATTCACACCTGCCCATTTCTCCCACATCCAACATGTCAACTGTGAGAAATGACTGTTCTCTTAATGTCTACTATACCCCTGACTTTCACATGTGCCATTGTTATGAGATAATCACTTATTCCCTTCATCTGTGGTGCTACTATATACAGTATTGTGTACAGTGGTGCTTTAACGTTTGTGAACCCTTTAGAATTTTCTATATTTTGGTGTAAATATGACCTTAAACATCCTCACTCCTAAAAGTAGATAAAGAGACCCCAATTAAGCAAATGAGACACAAATATACTTGCTCATTTATTAATTGAGGAAAATGATCCAATATGACATATTTGTGAGAGACAAAAGTATGTGAACCTCTAAGATTAGCAGATAGTTTGAAGGTGAAATGACAGTCAGGTGTTTTCAATCAATGGGATGACAATCAGGTGTGAGTGGGCACCTGTTTTATTTAAAGAACAGGGATCTATCAAAGTCTGCACAAAAACGTTTGTGGAAGTGTATCATGGCATGAAGAAAGGAGATTTCTGAGGAGCTCAGTAAAAGAGTTGTTGATGCTCATCAGGCTGGAAAAGGATACAAAACCATCTCTAAAGAGTTTGGACTCCACCAATCCACAATCAGACAGATTGTGTACAAATGGAGGAAATTGTATCAACCAACAAAGATCACTCCAAGAGCAAGGCGTGTAATAGTCAGCGAGGTCACAAAGGACCCCAGAGTAACTTCTAAACAACTGAAGGTCTCTCTCACATTGACTAATGTTAATGTTCATGTGTCCACCATCAGGAGAACACTGAACCACAATGGTGTGCATGGCAGGGTTGTAAGGAGAAAGTCACTGCTCTCCAAAAAGAACATCGCTGCTCGTCTGCAGTTTGCTAAAGATCACGTGGACAAGCCAGAAGACTATTAGAAGAATGTTTTGTGGACGGATGAGACCAAAACAGAACTTTTAGGTTTAAATGAAAAGTGTTATGTTTGGAGAAAGAAAACACTGCATTCAGCATAAGAACCTTATCTCATCTGTGAAACATGGTGGTGGTATCAGGTTTGGGCCTGTTTTGCTGAATCTTGGCCAGGACGGCTTGTCATCATTGATGGAACAATGAAATGTGAATTATATCAGAGAATTCTAAAGAAAATGTCAGGACATCTGTCCATCAACTGAATCTCAAGAGAAGGTGGGTCATGCAGCAAGACAATGACCCTAAACACACAAGTCGTTTTACCAAAGAACGTTTAAAGAACAGTTACAGAAACGCTTAGTTACAGTTATTGCTGTAAAGGGGGGTCACAACAGATACTGAAAGCAAAGGTTCACATACTTTTGTCTCTCACAAATATGTCATATTGGATCATTTTCCTCAATAAATAAATGAGTAAGTCTAATATTATTGTCTCATTTGTTGTTTTTTATATTAACTGTTTACAGACTACATTGTGTGGTGGAACAATATTTTATTGTGAATAATTAAAAATGTATTTATTTATGAATTGAACATTCATAAATGTGTTTTTATCAGATTTTATGTTGATCACCATTTTATAAAAGCAAGAAGCCTCTCAAGACTTGTGTGATTTAGGAAGAAAGTTTAATTACTCTGCATCATGCTGTGCCCAAAACACCAAAAAAATCACAGTAACACATGTTTTTTTGTGGCTTATTATGTTTTTGTCATTTTGGGCTGAATAATTTTGGTTGCTGAATATTCATCCCTAATAAAAAAGTGCCAATAATGTCTTGCTTTGGAAAAAAAACTCTAGATATATTGTGAGCTAGCCTAAAATCTAAAGTTTGGTGCCACATCTTCTCCTTAATGCTCCTCAGACATTGTATGGTTTTGTTAAAGCCCACCAGCAGAACACTTAATCTAACATAATATATTGTTGAACCAAACACGGTTTCGGATGAGAACTACAAATACACAAACTGCCTTGAGGAGAGGTTTATAAAGGGTAAAATCAACACATTCACAAGCTGAAAATACTGGATTTACTGTAATATTATCTGAGTAAATAAGCACTCACTGCTCATACAGATTTTGAAAAAGATTTTTTTCGATTTGACCTGGATTACTGATCTTGCTGCTGAAAGAAAATAAACAAATGGGACTGAGACTACATTGTCCCTGTCCTTACAATCCATATTGTGTTTCACCTGGGCTTTAGTCAGCTGACGTCATTGCATTTTCCACCGGGAGCGCCGTCTCCAAGTGGCTGCCACAGTACTGATCTACAGTCCAGAAGCTGGTGTCAGGAGACATACGGAGAGAAAACAGACCTCTTACCTCTAAAACGTGCATCGCCCCACAGCACAGAAATGATTACCAAAGTCTATATAACCTGTCAATCACAATGCATTTGTTTTTTTATGTTAAACATCTACTTCATATCACTACAGTCTGGTTTATTTATTTAGAGCTACATCTGATAGTACAGTTGAAGTCACTGGAAGCTCAGCCCAAGTCCCACTGAAGCTGGACTTCACTGCCAGTTTATGGTAGATACATGTTTCATTTAGTGGTGCAAAGATTGAGGTTTATTGAACAACAGGCTTTTACAACATCATGTCGAGTTCAACTATAATGCCACGCTTCACTGCGCGTGAATGTGCAACAATTTCACCAAAAATAAATCTGTTCCAGGACCCGAGAAGTTTGTTCCCAGCTGGAACCAACAGGGTTTTCAGCACAAACCATCATGACATCCATGGGTGTCAAGTTGTAGAGGAACGAGAACTCAGCAGTGGTCACGTCCTCGAAGTGTGCAGTGGTCTGCTGAAGAAACAGCCTCCGTTTGGTGTTCAGTTTCAAGAGACCCTGGAAACCATATTATTATTGTTTACTTCTGGCGTGAGTTGTGTGATGTCCTGCACTGAATTTGTATCCTTAGTTATGCTCAAAACTGGTGCAAACATGGGCTACTTCACTGGATAACACCAAGGTTCTAAGCATCCTCATCAGAAATTGTTCAAGATCTAGAGTTCATTTAGTCACAAAGGGCTATATTAAGAATGCTCTTACCAGGGGTACTAAATTGGTGTCCTGTTCCTGGTAATGATTAGTCTAAAATACTGTTAAGCTACAGGCCATTCATTGGTGTTATCTGTATTTGTGTAGCATTAAATCTACTCAAAAATAGCAAAGCAACTGCAGCTCCACCCTCAGTGTAGCCTCCCAGCCATAGACATTATATACCTAGACGCCGCATTGAGCGCTGACTCGTATGTCAACGTCGCCGCCATATTGGAGGAGGCAAAAGCAACCAAAATAACATGAGAGAGATGCTACACAGGTAAGACTGACAAATTGTTTTTGATCGTATTTGGCCATTCTAACATTTTGAAAGCAAAATGATTTTTTGTGCCTAAACGTTTCCCAGTGTATATTAGTGCACATCTGAATGTGAATGAACGCACTAGTTTAAATAACTTTGTAGAAAGGCGATTTATGAAGTTCAGTCCATTCACTTATATTAGTTCACTGCGCAGCTTTGCCTCCTCCAATATGGCGGACACACAGTTACGTTACATGAGCGGGCCAACCCAGTCAATGCAGCGCCTAAGTATATCATGTCTATGCTCCCAGCTACGATGCTAACAGGATTTTCCAAACTAACAATGTGGCTGGTCTTGACCTTGTTCACAAGTTTCAGCACATAGTGTCTAAACTACAATTTGTTATTTGTTGACATTTTTTATTAAACTTTCATTTTTGCACTTTTTATAGCATAACATATACGCAAGAGAACAGCTAGCCTGTTAGCATCCGCACCTTGACTGCAATGTTACTTCTTCACTATACAGCCAATAAACTATACTTATTTAATGAGCTAATAGCTAAATGCTAAATAAGTGTTATTGTGATATATATGCACTAGGATGCAATTACATGAAACTGAACAAATTAAACATTTGACCGAATACTGAACACAGTTCTTCATTTCTATAAATGATTATAAAATTAGTAACTAAACTATTTACCAAAATAAGTCTTGTAGTTAGTCAGGAGTGAATGTCTGTAGTTTAATGAGCTGGTTTGACATCATTAGGTTTAATAACATGAGTTTAATTGATGATTCTTTTATATTTGTATATAAAACAAAGACAATAATATATGAATATGTATGAAGATGCATGTGTGTTACATTATTACTAATATTTAATAAAATGATGAAAATGTCTAAAAATGAATGATGTAAGTCACATGGATGTTTTGTGTGTTTAATGTGAGTGTCATTGGCTAGAGACACTGAAACACTTCACATTTCTTCTGCTAATTGTGAGACGATCCCTAACACTGCAGCAGGGAGCACAAACACAAAGCTAAGCAGCTGTATTCTGGCTTCATCATAACAAGTGCAGTTTAGTAAAGGTTGTGCTTGTAGTTTGTTGTCTTCTTCCATTTCAGCACCAAACTGTAACTGTGCTGGTGAATCTGTGTTTGTAACTAACTTTAGAGCAGTAAAGCTCTACTCTGGTTCACGTCTATGGTCAGGAACTAAAAAGGTAACAGTGTTATTAAAAAAGTCATTGTTCAGTATAAATTATTTGGTGTTTTCACTTATTCAGAATAATTTCAGTTGCTGAATATTCTGTACATCACTAATAACTGCATCAGTGACTGATGAACAATTCACCTTACTGCACTAAATAATGGAAAGCAGTATCAATAAGAGTATTGATAAGTATTAGTATTAGTATCAATAAAATCCTAACGAGCGGTTTATACAGACGTTTTAATTGTTCAGGATGCTTATGATTGTTCTCTGAGTATGATGATTGGTGAGCTATGAAAGCTATGAACCAAACAGCCAATACCAACACTTACCACAAATATAATGTACACAACATTCAGTGTTGCGAGTAGGGAGTCACTCTGCTTTGTTAGCTGTTATGACCATCGTCACCTTGAAAACATCACAAATAAACTGTAATGTGGACTTGTTAGTGTGGTCACTTTTGTCTATGTGCTAAAGTAACTGTGAACAGGAGGTCATTTGCTAAATATTATGAATGAATAGACAGTTTAGCAGCTTTTTAATTCAGTATGACAAAGACTGCTAATATCAGAAGACTACAAAACAAGATGCGAGTGCTCAGATTTCTGCCATTATATTCCTGCCAAGTGTGTGTCTCCTGTGTCAGAGAGCATCAGGTGCCACCGCTGTTATAAAGCAGCAATGTGATTTGCATAGCAGCTGTTCCTTCCCCAAAGAGTCCTTCTAATGAGAAAAGACAGTCATGAATGAGAGAACGTTCTTAAGAATCTTATAATCCTGCTCTATGGGGAAACCTCCCACCTGAACCCTCCTGAGCTGTATGTTTAATACCCTTTTAGAACACGTTCCAAGACCTGCAGAATCTGGAACGCTGTGTTCTAGAGCTTCATGACCCAAGCAAATGGCTTTACACAGTGCCAGGTTCTTTCACTTGTAACAGCAGAACTTTTTTTGGTGCTATAGAGAATAAACATCATATACTAATGCAGCTCTAAAAGTTAGAACATTGTGAAAAAAAGTTCATTTGTGTTCATAATTAAATTAAAAAAAAAATTCATATAGTTTATATTCATTACATGTAAAGTGACATATAGCTTTTTTCAGCCCAACACTGATGGAAGAGACTCCTGACTACTGTTTCAGATTACTGGCCAGCCCTACATTACCAACCACACTGACCTTTATATAGACTCTAATTACTGCTGCCATTATTATTAGTATTACTACTATTATTACTAAAATTAACAACTATCATCATTCATATCATTCTGACACTAGTGTACCTCATCTGAACACTACAACAGCATCATAGGATTGTAGAGTGACTGTCTATCAATAACTTATAAATAAGTTAATCAGAGGAGGATGGGTCCCCTCGTGAGTCTGGGTCCTCCCGAGCTTTCTTCCTCTAAGCTCTGAAGGAGTTCAGACTTGACACTCTGTAAAACTGCTTTGTGACATCAGCTGTAAAAAAAATGCTATATAAATAAATTAGACTTGTCTTGCTTTAATGTTGGCACTGTTTGAATTAGAAATGCACCGAATACTGGGCAACCAAAATTATTCAGCCGAAAACAGCAAAAACAATAAGTGTAACGGGCAAATAATTTATACTAAAAAACGAGGTTTTTAATGACACTGTTACCTTTTTGGAAATTCAGAATTGTGCAACAAAACACAGATTCTAAAGTACACTTGTTATAATGAAGCCAGAATACATCCGCTTAGCTTTGTGTTTGTGCTCCCTGCTGCAGTGTTAGGGATCGTCTCACAATTAGCAGAAGAAATGTGAAGTGTTTCAGTGTCTGTAGCCAATGACACTCACATTAAACAGACAAAACATCCATGTGACTTACATCACTCATTTTAGACCTTTTCATCATTTTATTAAATATTACTAATAATGTAACACACATGCATCTTCATACATATTCATATATTATTGTCTTTGTTTTATATACAAATATAAAAGAATCATCAATTAAACTCGTGTTATTAAACCTAATGATGGTGCATCCCTAATTTGCGTTTCTGATTTTCATGAGCTATAAGTCGTACTGATCAACAATCAAACAAATAAATGCTTAAAACATGACATGAATATAAAATATAGGGCATTTTATCTTGAATGAAATTATGAAGTGAAGTGCCACTGTAAAACATGTGCTCCATTACAGATCCATATCACCATGCTAAGAACCTGAAGACTGTAAAGACTGTGTAAAGAC
Organism: Crenuchus spilurus; assembly: GCA_036984385.1. Lineage (NCBI taxonomy): Eukaryota > Metazoa > Chordata > Actinopteri > Characiformes > Crenuchidae > Crenuchus > Crenuchus spilurus. The sequence goes on from BRDA01068334.1 coordinate 22,366, forward strand.
TCTGTAAGAGAGGACTTTTCTCACAATATGGATGAAAGATTAACTCTGAGCCAAAGCAGATGGTAAAGATGCGGAGAAAGAAAAACAAACGAGAGACAGCAGTCCTGTTTTTCTTCTCGTTATGTTGTTTCGATTGTTTGCACCATCTAGTCTGGTATTCTGGGCAGCTGCTGACTGAAGTGATGGGTGAGCTGCACTAGTTTCAGAGCAGCCCTGGGTGGGAGGGAGGGATTGTTTAGAGCTCGGCAGGCCAGAGGCCAGCTTTATCAGGACTTGCTCCACCGCTGGGAACCCTGCCATCATGAAGCCCAAAGAAAGAGGAGGGAAAAAAGAAAGATGGGGGAAGAAAAGAGATGGTGCATCAGCGGGTGCTGAATGGAGTTACACATGGAAAGAAGAGAAACAGAAGGAGGTAAACTGGATGTGTACAGTTTAGAGAAAACTACAAACTGCTTTACTGACTGTATTGACAAGAACCTGGCAATATGATTTGTATCATGATAAAGGGGTTACACTTCAATATGCTGTGAGGATTTGAGCCTTAGTGAGGTCAGCATGTTGGATAATCACCACCAATTCATCACCAAACTAAAAAAGTACTTCTCTACAGGGACTAGACAAGCTGTACATCTGTGTCAATGGGTGCAACTTAAAGTAGCTGAATTACAGTGGTAACCCTACTTACGAGTTTAATCCGTGCAGGAGCCGAGCTCGTTAGCTGGTTTGCTCGTTAGCTGGTTTGATCGTTAGCTGGATACATTTTCCCCATAAGAATACATGTAAAACTGATTAATCCGTGTCAGCCGGCCAATATACAGTATACTTTAATATGTAAATAATGTGTTTATATGGGTTTTTAAAACATAAACGAGACGACGACAGTGCTCATGTAGGCTGGCGGCTAAGGAGTATGACATGGTTACACTTATATGAAAAGTAAAATGTATCTAACTTTCTTGTTCACTACCTTTTGCTACCTTAGCATCCCTTTCACTAGCACTTTCACTTTCGGTCAAAGGTATTTACTGACCTTTTCTTCTACGGTAGCATCTAGGAGATGCTACGACCACCGCGCCCCTAGCGGTTGAAATACTTGAAGAAAATTACGCTACTCGTTACTTGGAATTTTACTCGTTACCTGGAACAAAAATATTCCAAGATCTCGACTCGTTACCTGGAATACTCGTTAGTAGGGATACCACTGTATTTAGAATGGGTGTCCACATAGTATATATGTTGTGCCCATTTTTGAAATAGGAAAAAACTGTACTAGTGCCCAGTGCATAACATTTGAGTAAAAGAAAGAAAAAAAATCATCATCTCAAATTCTTTACTACTGCAACTTGTACCTGATCTTCCTATACGAGCCATCAGACCTCTACAGCTGATCCAGAATGCAGCTGCTCGGCTGGTCTTCAATCAGCCAAAGTTCTCCAACGTTACTCCACTGCTGTGTTCACTTCACTGGCTTCCTGTAGCTGCTCGCATCAGATTCAAAACCCTGATGCTTGTCTACAAAGCAAGAAGTGGACCAGCACCTCTCTACCTAATGGCAACGGTCAAGTCTCGGGTCGGACCTCGAACCCATTGAGCTTCAAAACAACAAAGACTGGCATCAAGACTCTTCTCTGTCCTCAGGTGGTGGAACCAACTCCCACTGGTTGTTCTAACAGCAGAGTCGCTCACAGTCTTCACACACAGACTGAAGAGCATCTCTTTGTGGAGCACTTAAGCAGCACTAGTTTAAACACTTATTATACATTGTAAAGCTCTTATATTGTGTATAATTGTGTATCTTTCCTTCTTTCTAGGTATTAGTGATGGTTTAGTTCTAACAGTGTCTGAACTGAAGACTAGTTTGGACTCACACAACAAAACACTGTTGTACATCACTCTGGATAAGAGCGTCTGCTAAATGCTGTAAACAAAAAAAACCACACTCATCCCTGGAACAGCCAATGATTAGTGTCTGCATTAATTAATAATAATTGTTTTTGAGAATCAGAACAGTTTCACAAAACATAACAGTGCAAAGCACAAGTGTATCAACATGTTCTTACTAAATGAATCAATGTGGCACACAGTTAATACAGGGAGTCCTGTTAGCTTCTTTACCCAAATTAACTCTAATACTA
>BRDA01068335.1:0-23516 GCA_036984385.1 Crenuchus spilurus
AAGAAGGACTGTAAAACACATACTGTGTGCTGCAGGTGTAAGAAATATATCTGCAAAGGCTGTGCACTTGCATACTGCCCTACATGTTCTAATTATTTGAATGGGTTATGTTATTTTTCATATTTTTGCATTGTACATTGTCTTAAATTGTTCACTGGAGAGAAAAAAAACTGAGTCATTGGGATGAATAAAAATGTATTCAAAACTCCTTTTTGCACTTTTTTTTCTTTTCTTAAGCTATAGAAATTCAAGTGAAGACGTAAAACTCAGGTATTCACACATTTTGTGGTGAATGACAATATGCAAGATGAAATTTGGTGTTAAAAATTCAATTAAGCTGCTTATATTGGGGGTTTAGTGAAAACAGGTCATTTTGACGCGGAGGACACGGGGTGTATACAGAAAATGAGGACAACAGGAGGGTTAATTGTACAGTAATGAAAACTATTGTGCAATGATGAAATCCATGTAAAAACATGAAGGTTGGTTGTAATTACAACTGATAAAGAAGACAGTCTCACTCAAATTCATTGTCTAAATGGATAGATAACGTCATGTCAGATTGTTTGCAGGAATCCAGGCAATGATACCCAATCCCAACTGATGCATATCCTCAACAATATATGAATGGTGGCAGCTGTCAAAATAGCATGGAGAAAACAGTTTCCTGCACAAAAGCCAGGCAATACTGCTCCCATATATCCCCTATACCTCCATAAACATTGTTCTCTCCTTTACAAGGGATGTATTGACAATTATGTATTTCTCCACGTTATATCTTATTGTTCACATAGATACATGTTTTTATAAATAAAGGCAGGCACCATAGGCATAAAGCTCCTTATACAGTACATCAGCAGTTAATTTGTAGTATCTGTTGTTCTACTCAAGCATGTTTTACCTGCTCATAGATTTGCTTACACTGATGTCATATGGCAAGAATTCTTGCTATGTTCCCAACTGTGGCCAGTATTGTAAACCAACAGTATTTTAGTACAAATAGAAGATAAATGCACCAAAAGCCCAAGAGCAAAAATTAACATTGGACAAAGGATTGTGTAATGCATCTTTTGTGTTGTCAGGAAAATGCTGAACAAATATGGTATCAGTGACAATGAGAATATCCACTGATGGAGGAGATAACATTAGCGTCATTTGAATTCATTTTATAATCATGCATGGCAGCAGCCAAAACAGAATAAACACATCTATGCTGCTATGTCCCAAATAGTCATTTGTTGAAGTCTTTGTTGATGTGTAATATTTGGAAGGTCATAATTTAATTTGCTTAGCCTAAAATATTAGCATTTAAGCCACTGGGAGACAGCCAAATACTGAGCAAGGCTTGTTAGAATGAGACACACTATTGGAAAGGGAACAAGGGCATTTTTGACAGGGCATCCTTCTTTATCATCTCAATCTTAATGTTGCTTGCTGTCAACATAAAGAAAATTGCTTTAGAAAAAAATGATAGTGAGTACAGACGTAACTGACTATCCACAGTTATAAAACCATCAATTTGTGGAATTATAAAAAATAACCCACAAGATTGCATTTCTTATTTAAACCAAAATTATTACATTACCACCAGATGAATGGACTAAAGACACGTTATTGCTGATATAATTTCATTTCAGCTTGTATTTACAACATCCCAGATAGCTTTATTCTTTGAAGTTGTTTAATGAAATAGGGGAACACAATGGAATTCCTTACTTTTCTTAGCTGGCAGAATCATATCCAGGTCCTCAACCAGGGCTGGCACTCTGCCCACGCAGATCACCCAAGTGTCTATAGGGGCATCAAAAAAGTCTCTGCCATACCACCACCCCCACACACATACACACACACACAGGACACCCATACACAAAAAGCTTTCTTTTGTGTAACTTTCGCAGCCACAAACCCCCTCCGTCCCCCTCACTCAACCATAAATTTAAAGTCTGTGGACTTTGCCCTCCTGGGGGGTTGAGGTGGGGACACCAGACAGCATTTATTCTTAGGGCACCCATACCACATGCCTAGCACCAGCCCTGTCCTCCCCACACTATTTTACATTATTCACTCAAAAGCAAACTCTTGAGCCCATTTTCTTTCCATCCGTCCATTAATTACTTGGTATAAACAAATAAATTAGTCAACGGTATAAATTAGCTTATCTGTCCATCTATCCATCCATCCGTCCATCCATCTATTTGGTTCTTTTAGGTATTCAGTCCCTTCTGAATAAACATTATTTAATGGAGTCAAATAAGGTAGTTAAAAGTTATTTTAAGACTGCTGAGGGCTCCTCCAGTAACCCCACAGGGGGTCATTTTTAGGTACACTTGAAATGTACTTTTATGTTACTCAAATATATATATATATATATATATATATATATATATATATATATATATATGTATGATGTTGATGGGCTTTGTTGCACAACTTCTGACATTAGGATACCTAACATCATAGACGGTATCAAGCACAGAACTTTTTGTGAGAAGTCCAAATCAATCAGTCTGTCGGAAGGCGGAACCAGATTTTTTATAAATGGCTCATGTGCTACACAATAAAGTTTTTGTACATTTGCATCTCAATTTTATCACCAAAAACTCATGATGTGAGGTGAAGACAAACAGCCAAGCCAGGATAAAGCACTTTGTGAGTTAGTCTTGTTCTTGTTCTACCAGGAAGCATTACAGACATGCTATTATCTTTGTGTGTGCATGAATAAAGTCAAGCATGTTTTTTTTGGATGAGAATGGTACAGTTTCTCATATTTTACAGCATGGGAGACATTTCCATCCATCCAATATCACACCCAATTAATCCTTATCAGGGTCATTTTTAGTCCCCTACCCACTCACTGGGCACAGGGCAGGGCATTACACTATTCAACTAAGCCCAGGACAGGGCGTCAATCCATCACTGTGTGTGCACGAACGCACGTGCACACACACACACACACACACACACACACACACACGGACATATGGTCAATTTAGAGTACCCAATCCACCTGACCTCCATGTTTTTGGACTGTGGGTCGAAGGGAGACATTTGATTAGGTCAATTTTAGATCATATATGTACAAAAAGAGAAAACTTGATATAGTTCATGTTTTGATATCATCACTTTTTTATTCATATGACTTGTTAATAATAATCTATTCTACACTTCCATTTTATTGCTGTTTTATTTGTAGATGAAGAAAATCTTGATATGGCTTTTAAATACAACAAGCCTGTCATAATTAGTAACTAAAAGCAGAAATGGCACGTTTATGCAGACCGTCTCAGATTTGGCTCATGTCAGGACTGATTTGTATGCACAGTCATCACAGTAATTTTTCGGACAGGGCTGCCTACAATAACTATTTACCATTATTACCAACACCCATTCCCAGCTCATATTCCAGATGAGCACAAGAAAACCCAGCAAACACAGAGCCAATAAGATCCTGACAGGCTGCTGGCACCACAAGCAATTGATTGTGTTCTCGTCTGCTGTTTATTCAAATGACAGCAAGCCCAAATAATTTCCCCAAATCTTGCATTCAGACAGTGCTGTTGTCAACAACGATGAATAAATTATTTGCAGAGAATGATTTTAATAAGGTACACTTGTAGGTCTACACTTGTGGCATTTAAACATCCCTCGTCTTACTATTAGCTTTGCCTTCTGATCTTTCTGAGAATGTAACCAGAAGTCAAAGCATAAGCTTTATGAGCAGAAAACCTTGTACGTAGTCAAAAGGGTAAACTAGTGCTAATATTTGGAACACCAACTAGTGCTATGTGCTTGGAACACAGTTTCATATTAAAAGAGTTTTGGTTAAAAATACCTAAAACTCAAAGTTTAAAGAGGAAAAAGAATTCAGTTAACAGATTGTGCACCCTTGAGAGTTATCTTTAGAACACCCATCAGCCATAACAACAAACCAGAAAACCATATACTGTATAATCATTCTCCATTTTATCAGCTCCACTGATCATACAGGTGCACTTTGTAGTTCTACAATTACAGACTGTAGTCCATCTGTTTCTCTGTATACTATTAACCTCCTTTCACCTGTTATTCAATGATCAGGACCCCCACAGAGCAGCTATTATTTGAGTTTTGGATCATTCTCAGCACTGCAGTGACAATGATGTGGTGGTGCGTGAGTGTGTTTTTGTGGGTTATCCTCTAGTCCTTCATTAGCTGTTAAAGGATGCTGTTCACTGAATTACTCTCAGTGCTGTGGTGACAGTGTGGTGTTTAAAAGCTCCAGCAGCTTTGCTGAGTCTGATTCATTCATACCAGCCCAACACAATAACACACCACCACCACATCAGTGTCACTGCAGTGCTAACAATGATCCACCACACAAATATTACCTGCTCTGTGTTGGTCCTGAGGAGGTCCTGACCATTGAAGAACAGGCTGAATGGAAGCCCACACAGATGGACTACAGTCCGTAATAGTAGAACTAAAACGTGCACCTATGTGGTCAGAAGTGTTTTTTGTAGTTCTAGTAATTCTAAATATCTGAAATCTGTAAAAAGTTTAGAAGTTGATGTGGATGCTGTCCTACATACTGATTTTAAAACAGGATAACACATAAAAGGCTGATATCTTTATGGGGCAACCGGAGCTGCTGTCCATGGTGCTGAAGTGACCCTACTGTAACAACATATTGTAAATTGTAGCAGTAAATACCACACAACTGAGAAGGGGAGACGTGTCTCACTCACTGCACAGTGCTAAGATTGAAATAGTATAATATGTTATAAATGTTTGCTGGATGCAGTGTATTTGTGGAGCAAAAGAACACATCAATCAAGCATTTTCTTATCAATGCAACTTTTGACACCTATCATTTCATTATAAATGATTTATTTTTTGGATAACAAATACATATTAAACATAATTACAAACATTTAAAAATTGACAAATGTTAACTATTGATTGGGATGAACAGTGCATGCCAACAGTTGGCTTAACAATACATACTGTATCTTTGCTATCAGAACAAAATGATGTATCTCTGAAATGGTAACTTTACAATTGAAAAATTTACAATGTAAAAACTAAAGTCAAAAAGTAATTTTAGAACATTTCTATTGATCAATTGATCATGTTAACTTTCACACATTGTAAATTCTGGCTGATCAAATGATGCAAAAAAGTGAAAAATGTCAAAAATGGAGATACAATGTTTTTTCAGACAGCAGAGATATGCATCAGACAGTTCAAAATGTGATTAAAATAAGACTGTTAATCATCTAAATTTTGATGGGAAATAATGATAGTCTTCGAACATTTCAAGTGTTTCTGTATACATTTGTTCAAATGACTAATTTGGTAAAAATGATATGACAAACACTGACGTTCAGGCTACCCAAAAGCCTAATATATTCAGTAGTTATTATGTATCTTCATATTTTAATTGCTTTTACAGCATTTCAAACACAAAAGGACAAAACTGACATAAAGAGTCAATAAAACTGACCTCTTGGTAATGCTTGGAATTCACATTCTTGACTGAAACACTGGGATGGCATTGCTTAAAAGATAAGAAATAGCAAAGGAAGGTCATTTTGACCCCTCATTATACTCTAAAATATATTCAGCGAATGACCCATCACATCCCATTGTCATTATATCACTATCTGCATGGCATAAATGGCTTTTTCAATCAAAATCATTCATATGAGGTATATATGAGAGACACGCTGGGGAATTGTAAAATTGGACTTTCATTAGTATGAATTAAGCAAGACTGCACTTGTGTGTTCCATTCTGTATTGCTTTCCACTGGAAAATGCTTAATGCCTAAAGACACTGATACCAAATTAAGAGTCTAAAAATATGTTGAACAGAGTCACCCTCTCATGCTGACGATGCATAATGCCTCAGTTTTGTTATGTACAGGGTTTAATTAGCCTAATTTCTGGGTAATATAGAACAGAATAATACTTCTGTAATGACACTGATAGATATAATGTAAGAATCTGCAGTAAAGGTAACCGTCAAATAAGAGTCAGTTATTCTCTTATGTCAAATTACAGATGTGTCAGGATTTTTTTGCTTCACATTTTGCACTTTCAACCAATTTAATACGCTCTGCTCATTTAGAATATATAACAGTAATCCACATGCAGTTTCGGCACTCAGGGCAAGGTTCATCAAGACTAGAGATTAAGAGTACAAGTTCTCCATGTTTAAGATCACTAAGCCTTATAACACTGTATCTTATAATTAAAGGACCAAGAAACTAGGCTATGATATTTCTCAAGTAATTTAGTATTCTGTATATCAGTAGAATGTTTTAACAATATTCTTATTGTTTTTGTCTATTATTTTTTAACCACAATACCCAGCGTTTTTTATGCAAACATCCTTGAAATTCACAATCACACCAAGCAAATCCTGACTGCTAGCTACTGATATAGATGCTAATAAATACTTTAGCAATGGCAGTGTAGCACTTAGCTGAATATGAATCTGAATCTAAATCAGTTGAATAATGCCTGCAGAGTACGTATGTCCTTAATTTTAGAAAGGAAAAAAAATTGTGGAAAAATAATTAGTTGAACATTTTTGTTTTCTATTCTGTTTTATTGTTTGCAAAGGTCTGTCTGCAATTGAGATGTCTGCAAGCTATTTTGGCTCCAAATTGATATGACAGTCACAATTTTTGGGCTACATTTAACAAACTATTTGATCACTCTTTTCTACACCCTTGCTAATATCAAAATTGCCTCTTTTCTACTGGCATGGTGCCAATGCTTGTGGCAAAATCTCAAACAGTTTGGCACTTTTCCATCACAAAAAAATGGCTCTCGGCTGGCATAATTGGTTCCCTTGAAGTTCCATAATCTTACAGACTGCACACAGCCAGAAAACATGGCTCTGATGTCATCATTTAAAGTTTTTTAGTCCTGTTTCCCACTAAGTGGTCTAATCTAAAACTATTGCAAATCCTGATGTGCTACACTCACAGATAGACAAACCTTCAAAGAAAGGAACAAAAATATAAAAGAAGAGCAGTTCCCCTGTGTAGTTAATAGGATGCCTCCAGATTTTGTTTCTTGATTAGGGAACATCCAAATCAAACCTCTCCTGTCACTAGAAGCCCAGATAACCAAACTTAAGTTCACTTGAGAAGACTGTTATGCTTGGATCAGTTGAAGGTAAAGCAGGTAGAGGAACAACAATAAGATAAAATCAGGGGGATCATAAATGAGCAATTAAGAAGCTTGAAGACCCAAACAGAAGACAGGATGTTGGAGAAACACTATCCATATGGTCACCAGGAGCCAGAATTGACTGCTTAATAACTTCCAGAATTGTGCTCTGAAACCAGGAACCAGCTCCAGTATCACACTCATACTTTTTTAGTGGGAAAAGAGGTAAATAACTCCTTGAGCAAGACTCTTGATACTCCTCCATCACCCATAATTGTGAATGGTTCTGCATAAGAGTGTCCTTTTTCACCATTTTCATTAGAAGGATATTCAGTAGTCAACACCCAGCATAAAGCAAAGGACTATGAGGGGAAAATGAAAGCTGAGATACTGAAAATATACAAAATCACTGTAAAGAAAGCACTATTCCCATCTTCATTAACACAAAATGGACACCCAAGATAATTTCATCTGTTAAAAGGAGTCATGCTGATGTAAGACTGTTAGATAAGTCATTTCTGTTCCTTTGTTTAATCCATTCTCTATACTGCAGTGATGATTTAAAGATTTATAACAAAGCTATAAAAGCGAACAGTTATTTAGCTTCCTAGCAGTAGCTATATGGTTTCCTCTGCATTAGCCCAACATCATTATAGGCAAGACAAGGCAAGAAATACAAAGAAATGCCAGGAGAAAGCAGTATAATGAAAAGAAAATGGTTTAATAGAAAATATTTAAATAAATAAAAAGATACAGAGGTAAGTCAACATAAAAAGGATGAAATATAACCAAAACAATATAATAATTTTAAAAAATAAACTAGTATAGTGTATACAGAACAAAGTGTGAAGCGAACAGTGTTTTAAACTGAGGTGAAAGAATGCTATTTAGTCAATCAGCTGTGCTTCCTCATACATTTGTTCAAATGAATAATTTGGTATAAAAGATATTATCTAGGCCCAACACTGACATTCAAACATACTCCAAGTCTAATACGTTCATGTTTCTTTCCACTTTAATTGGTTATCCAGCATTTCAGAGAGAGAAGGACAAAACACACAAAGAGAATCAATAAAACTTACATAGTTCTTATTTCAGTCAAAACACAGCCACATTCTTTATTCTAACACTGGGATGGCATTACGTCTAACTGATCAGAAGAAGCAATGGAAGGTCACTATGACCTCACTGTGTGTATGTGTGTGTGTGTGTGTGTGTGTGTGTGTGTGTGTGTGTGTGTGTGTGTGTGTGTGTGTGTATATATACACACATACAGTGGTGCTTGAAAGTTTGTAAACCCTTTAGAATTTTCTATATTTCTGAATAAAGATTTTTTGAATAAAGATTTTCACAAAAGCCCCTAAAAGTAGATAAAGAGAGCCCAGTTAAACAAATGAGACAAAAAATATTATACACGGTCATTTATTTATTGAGGTCATTTATTAAATGATTCAATATGACATATTTGTGAGTGGCAAAAGTATGTGAACCGCATTAGCAGTTAATTTGAAGGTGAAATTAGAGGTGTCTGGACCTCAGAAAACATATTACACAGTCATATCAGACTGCCTTCTTGAACCTTGTACATACTACATTGGCCATTTAATCAGTTCCATTGACAATATAGATGCACTTATATAGTTCTACAGTTACAGACTATAGTCCTGTTTATCTGTATTCTTCGTTAGCCTCCTTTCACAATGTTCTTCAATGGTCAGGACCCCAAAAGGACTACCACAAAGCAGGTTTTATTTTGTGGTAGATCATCATCATTGTGTGTGCATGTGCACATCTGTGGTCAATGGGTGCAACTAATTACTGACTGCATTCATTATAAGGGATCATTGTAATGGCATTGTATTACATCCCTAATAAAGAGCAATACTGGATAACTACTGCAAGACTTACAGTTTCAACCAAAACCAGTATGGGTATAGCTCATGGCATAGCATTCATGCACATACAAAGCTCAGCAAGCTCAATATAAATAGTGACTGGTGCCTAAAGTTAGAAATATTTGAGACATGAAGGTCAGTGAAATGCCAAGAAAAATCTTTGGGAACACAAGTGTAGCCTATCAGATGCCTCCTGTGGAGCTGTGCAGGCAGCAGTGCAGTATATCATCACACTACTAATTGTGCTTCTTTGGTGGTGGAGTGCAGGCCCGGGGCAAATAGTGTGACAGCTGGCTGAACACACAGACAGATCTGCTTGAAAATGTCAAATATACAACTTAATGTGAGGATCTGAGTTATTACACTACTCCTCAATGTTGCTGATCACATGTCTACACTTTAAAGGCCTCATATCACAGAAATCCAGATTTTTTTAACAAAACAATTTAGTAATGAATGACAGTGTAAGGAGGGAGCCCCAGAGACAGTAGTGGAATCCATAAAGAAGACCCCTAAAATGCAAAGAGAAAGACTCTGATCTTTAAGTAAACTATAACTAATGGCCATAACCAAAGTAGGTATTAACTAGAAATGAGGATAAGAGCATCACAAGGGAACTCCCCCTCATGATCAGGCTGAGAGGTGGGTCTTGGGTCCACATTAGATTCTTCTGAGGACACCTATGCATAGACTGACAGAGACTGAGACAGGTTAGGAGACAAGACAGGTTAGTGGACTATAGAGTATGTAGTGGCTGGTCTTGACCTTAGTGCTGGCCTAACATCCCCTGATGTGACATGGAGCTATGGCAACAGTTTCAGGGCAGACTGGCTTGGCATGGGACTGAGACCGGAGCTGAGGCTGGGTTATAACAGAGACAGGACCTTGACTGTGTCTTGACTTGGTCAACTGCCAGCAGGGCAGGCTGTGACTGTGGCTTGGCTTAGCTGGAATATTGGAGTAGGCCGTGGCTGTGGCAGACCTGAACTGTTACAGCAGAGCAGACTGTGGCAGACCTGAGCTGTGAGAGTAGAGCAGACTGTGACTGTGGCAGACTTAAGCTATAAGCAGTACTAGTGGCCCAGTAGGACTTGGCTTGAACTTGAACTTGACATCACATGGATAAAGTGGCTGTATAGGTCTCACTCATGAATACTAACATGTTCCTGAGGTTGGGGCAGATATCTGACTTCGCTGAACTTGGGAGGCCACCATACAGCTGAAAAACAGGCAGGCAGAGTGGATCTTAGGTTCCAGGCAGTAATCTAAGAAGATACATAGACAGAGAAACTCAACCAGAGAGATTATAGAATGCTTTCGTATAGGGCTTGGTGCCACATTGCCGCACCCTTCTGAGAGACACTGGCTGTTTTTTTATGCTTGAGCAAGCTGCTGACAGACAGAGACCAGAATCCACGTGCAAGCATTTATTATAATTCACAGGGAAGCAGAGTGCATCCGAGTTCAAAACAGAGATATCAGACAGGCTGATAAACACAACTGCAAACTAATCCAAAACAGGAAATTCAAGAATGAATGTCAAAGTCCAGGCAAAGTAAAAAATAAACACAGATATCTACATAATAATGCTCAGAACTTAATGGAATAATACATAAAAAGCCCTCACAATGCCTAGCTGGATACCTCTAAATGAGTCTCAATAGCTCACAGGTGTGCTAATCTACTCCCTAAATCATACAGTCTGAGCTGCAAAAACATTAACCTATCCATCCATTATCTTATCCAATTAATCCTGATCAGGGTCCTGGTGAGTCCCCAACCCCTATACAGGGCAGGGCACTACACACTATCCTAGCTAAGCCCAGGACAATGCATCACTGTAAAAGCAGTTCCCCTCAAAACTAGATCATCTTGGCTGTGATGTCACAACCATGAACACATTTTTGTATGACCCTTATGTCATTTACCAAAGGTGTCAAAAGTGTTCACATTCATTACTCAGGTAGAAGTATAGATACCAGGGTTTAAAAAGACTTTTATAGAAGTTGAAGTATCAACTTAGGCTTTTTACTCAAGTTTCAAAACTACTTAAAGTATAAAAGTAAAAGTAATGTAAGGAAAACAAATGCCAAAACTTAGGCTGTGCCACAGGGGCATATAGTGCACTACTCCATACCCCACCCCCAAAATCTTTTTTTTCTCAAAGCCATAATGACTATAATGTTATATTAAAATGGTAGTGTTGAAATGTTTTGGGATGTACTGGCTACCTGTTTCAGCTGCATATATACCCCTGAAAATGAAAACATTTTAGTAATTTCAAATATATTAGTGGACCATATATGTGTAGTACTGAGCGTACTGGAGAGTGAAGAGACACGTGACGTGCAGGTGTGATGGATCACTTACCAATAGAGTATCAGAATGGTATATGTTTATACATATCATCCAACCAATCAAATTCACTCTTTCTGGTAGGCACAATTTATCTGGATAGGATGTTTTTTGAATGACAAACTGAAATGAAATACTTAGAAATAACGAGGCTGTTTTTAAAATGTAAGGAGTAGAAAGTACCGATAATTACATGAAAATGTAAGTAAGTAGAAGTAAAAAGTTGTTCGAAAATAATTACTCCAGTAAAGTATAGATAAACAAAATTTATATTTATTAAGTATAGTAACAAAGTATTTGTACTTCATTACTTGACACCTCTGTCATTTACACATATCATTCTTAAATGCATAACAGCAAATACAGTCTATTTAAACAAGATTTAAAGAGATGTGAGAAATGAATGAAAATAAAACCACACATACAGTAAACTTATTACACACACACACATATATATATATATATATATATATATATGATATGGCAACTGCCTTTTTTCAAACTAGTGCTTGATACAACGTCACTGGAGAGTCAACACGCTTGGAGAAAAGTGCAGTGTTCCCAGCTCCAAATGGATCAATCAGTAGACATCTGAGCCAGCAGACACTGCAATGTGTGAGTGATAGGGAGAGAGAGAGAGCGCCATCTACCACTCAGAGAGAGCAATGCCAATTTTTGCTCTTATGGGCCCCAGCTGTTGATGGCAAACAGCATGACCAGAATTTGAACTTGTGATCCTCTGGTCATAGTGTCAGGGTCTTAGCCTGCTGAGCCACTCGAAGCCCCTACATTCATTTTTTAGTTAATTCAACTGGAGGATACCTGAGTTCAAGGAACTCAAACTTCTTAGCTTAGTCAAAAGTTCTGAACAGTTAAATAAATATTATGAGTCAATTTCCACAGCAGCTTGGACTCCAACACACTATCCCAGCAATTCCCAGCATTCTTTTATTTTGTACAGTTATTATAAGTGGTCTTCAGGTAAAAAAATATGATTTTTTTAAGGTCATATTAGATCCATGTGAACTGAGTATTTTACTGTCTTTTTATGGTAAAGGACTTTTACTTTTTAAAGTAAATAATAGTTTTAGTGAATTCACGGGCTGTGCAGAAAGTACAAATGATTTTGTGTGTAATCAAACACCATCTATTACATTTCAAAAGATTCTGAATTTTTATGTGCATTTTCTGCTTTTCCTTCCTTCCTTAATTAAAAAGAGCATCAATGCAATCTGTCGTTTCAGCAAAGAGCACATTTGCAAAATGACTACTCACTATTGTTCAGAATGCAGCTGTTTTACAGAACAGCAGCATGAATAATTTGTAAAGCTGTTAGAAAATTGTGAGCACTGTCTGTACTGTGTATGGTACTGTGCAAAGTTTGAGGCATCTGAGAAAATCAAATGCTAAAAGCTATTTATCTGAACAGTACTAAAACAAAACAGTTATTTACCTGAACCGTACTTGTCAAAAATAAAAAGAATAATATCTGAAAGCTAAACAACATTAGGGGCGGCACGGTGGCTTAGTGGTTAGCACGTTCGCCTCTCAGCACTGAGGTCTTGGGTTTGAGTCCACATCTGAGTGGAGTTTCCATGTTCTCCCCGTGTCTGCGTGGGTTTCCTCTGGGGACTCCGGTTTCCTCCCACAGTCCAAAAACATGGAGGTCAGGTGAATTGGCTACTCTAAAATTGTCCGTGTATGTGTATGTATGTAGGTGCGTGCGTGTGTGTCTGTTCACCCAGCGATGGACTGGCGCCCTGTCCTGGGCTTAGTTGAATAGTGTAATGCCCTGACCTGCGCCCAGTGAGGTAGGATACTAATCGTGACCCTGATAAGGATAAAGCGGGTGTGTTAATGAATGAATGAATGAATGAATAAACAACATTAATACAACATAAGTCGTGGTTTTTTTCTTTTTCTTGAAGCCTTTCCAAATCTCTCCTCATGACAGTCCAGTATTATTTATAGTCATTATCCAGTACCTATGATAGCTAAACAACACTTGCTGGTGCTCAAACAGTGGTGGTGAATAGATGATCTTGAGAGGTTGAGGGGGGCACTCAGCCATCCAGGGCACACTGATGAAACAAGGTCATTCCATGACAGGTCCTAGAGCACCCAGAACCATCACCACCCCCATCTTCCAGAAATGTGTACTACATGATACAGTTACAGTCAGTAGATAACATCCTACAATGCTTTGAGCCATGTATAAAAATGGTGAGTTGGCCCAACTGACATTGATTTTGAATGAAAAAAAAAAAAAAAAAGAAAAGATCAAAGTGACTTTGAAAGAGGATTCATCATTGGGTTTTCAATAGTCACATCTGCAGATGTCAGGAAGGTTAGAAATGGTGTTTAAGTGAAATTGTCAATATAGGTTGAGACTGTGTTAACAAGAACGGTCTATAGACAATGATGTAGAGAGTGATTTTTTACTTGGGTTGCAGTGCATGACCCTTCATTAAAAACACACATATGCTTTTCAGTATCCAGTGGGGCAACATCCACAGGCACTGTCTACAAAGGTGATTTGGTCAGATGGTTATCCTTCATTCCATTCTTGAGCAGTCTGCGTTCTGTCATGAGACTCAATTCTATGTCATTCATTCATGCATGAATCTGACCAATCACAGCCCTCCACCAATATATATAAATAGCTAACATGATTTTTGGTTCTGCTGCTTGCAGTAATATTACCATGCTCCCCTCCTTCCTCCCCACCACCACCAATGTGGTGCAGGTCCTTTTGTCCCGTTGGCTTTGCCTGCTGCATTTCTTCTACTCTGCAGGACAAGCTATGCCCTGATGCTCCAAGACCTGGGCCCAGGATAAGGCTTACACCAAACATACTTTCACACCTTATTAATTACAAATATATAATTGTACAAATTAAATTATTTCACTAAAATCTGTTGTGTTCTAATTTCCGAGTCTTCATCACAGAAATGTTGATCCTTAAGTGAAAATATCAATGCTGCTGTTAACAAGAACATTCAATAAACAACAATGTAGAGAGGGATTTTATACCTGGGCTGCAGTGCATGACCCCTAATTACAAAGACAAATGTGCATTTCAGTGTCCAGTGGTGCAACATCCATAAACACTGCCTACACAAAAGTGATTTGGTCAGATGATAATCCTTCATTACATTCTTGACAATTGGGTGAGTGCACCGTCAAACCGAATCCCAGTTGCAGGAAAAGAGATTTATGCCAAGGTGCTTTGAAGCTGGTCTGGCAGCTTGTGTTGGACCAACAGCTTTCTAAGACATTTAAGCTGTTGAATAGCAGAGTGGATACGTTTGATTCCATGCTCAGGCAAGCACACCAGTGATCTAATTTTAGGCTCCTAACACTATGTTCCAGCCAATTCCAATGTCACTTAGCCACTACAGGCTTAATGTAATATAATGTGATCTGTTCAGTTATTTCAGCTTTAAGTGAAGATTTTATCATGGAAGCTCAAATCTTAATGACATTAAAAATACGACTCATTCTGCAGCTCTAGCAGATTATGTCATTTTTTGTCCAACCTTTATGTGTAATGCTTTCCTGTGAATTTTCTGAATGAGGCTTGCATAGAACATGCACAATCACACACCCTATAACAACAAATCTTAGAGCACTGTTGGCTTATAACAAAAAAAAAAAAAAAAAAAAAAAAAAAAAAATCCACAAGACACATCTAGACTGAATAAAGGACTGACAAGCATGACTGCCATTGTGGATTTCATAGCATACAACATTCAAAAGCCAAATCCAGCACTTATAATGGAAAAACCCATTTGAGGCTCACTTATGTGGAAAAGTCACTGACAGTGATGTAAATAGAAAGGAATGGACTCTGGTATGAGGTGTAATTAGGTGTGTGTGGGGGGGGATTTGTTCAACAAATAATGAGGAATCAATTAAACTCCAATCATGACAGGCCTTGTACAACCACTTCCTCTTTGTTCTCATATTCTTATTATTTATTTAAAATAGAATTAAGTAACATTATTCTGTGAATAATGAACTGTGTTCAAAAAAAAGAAAGAAAAAGAGAAAAAAAAACCTCTCGTCAGTGACCTCTCCCAAGATGCATCATTAGTGAAGGCACATTTTTTCATTTAACTTTATACAAGTCTTACATTCCAATGACTAGGGGACTGTGCTGAGGACAGCCTTTGCCATTTCAAAAGAAATTAAAGAGCAAAAATGGGCTTCAATTCCATGGGTGCTCAAAAGCCATTACAGCAAGCATCCTGGAGGAGTCACACAAGGGTCATTACTGCAGATAATGGTTCACAAGCGATCTGGAAGGACACTACAAGGCCCTGATACATTCAATAGTGTGTGGGTGTGTGTGGTTTTAGGTTTGTTTGTTGAGAGTGGGTGGATTTACCACAAAGTACTGACTACAGTATTACATATAATGGTACGTTTTATAAAAATAGCTATGAATTAGAGAGGATCTGTTACTATCAGTGATTACTGTTGTTCATTTCAAAGAAGTCTGCCTCTTTATATGCATAAGACAACTCAACTAAATCAAAACACATCTTTCACTAGAAGTCCAGATAACCAATTCCTTCAAGAGCTCATTGGTAACTACATCTATTTGCACTACTTGTCTTCTATGTTCTGAAGTTCAGGCATGTAATTCTTCCGTGTTCCTTTCATTGGCTTCCAGTAGCTCCTCAAATCAGATTCAAACCTGATGTTGGCCTACAAAGCTAAGAGCAGACCAGCTCCTCTGTAATTGATGGCAATGGTCAAGACTGACCCATTCCAAGAGCTGAAGTATAGCTCGACTTGACTTACTGTCCTTCTAGATGCATGGAAGCCAACCCTCCACACTTCTGTCCTCACACAAATGGTAGAATGAACTTCCCCTGCATGTACAAATAGTTGCTTGTTTACATTCAAATGACTACTGAAAACCCATCTCCTTCAAAAGTACTTCAATCAGCTCTTATTTTACATTTATTAAAGGCTTATGATTGCAATCATGTCTTGATTTGACATTCAGATAATGTACTGTATGTTGAACATTGTTTATCTAAAAGTCCATACTGACTTTTGAATTTGGCAGCATCTAAGCTTGAGGTATCTTCTGGATTCTAGGCTAGCATATATAAATTAGCAAAGGATTGTTTCTGAGGAAATAGCCAAAGCACTATTGCAAGTCATTCTGGATAAGAGTGTCTGCTAAATGCCTCAAATATAAATGTAATAATAATGAATGAAGAAGGGAATTGTGAATTTAACACACTTTGAAAGAAAACTTGTGAGATTTACATTTACACCCATGAGACAGTAGCAAAGGCAGACAGGTACATCATGGAACTTAACAATAAGTCTTATGCAAAAGTTATGCCTTCTGGTTAAAATACATGTTTTATTGTGTTTTTAAATAAAAGGATGTTAATGCATCTTCTACAGAAAATTAAGTTCTACACATTTTAAAGTGCAACAAATAAACAGGAACTGTGCAATAAAATGTGCAAAAATATTTTCCTTTGTTCCTGACAGTGGATGTGTTACATATCTCCACTTAGAAAATCAAGAAAGCATGTCATTTAGCCAGGGGGTGATCTTTTGTGTGCGGCTCTGCAGACCAAAGAGTCCACATATCTGAAAAAAAAACAGTTGATGAAATTGAATTTGATTTAATTGTGAGGAAATTAAATTTGACGGCTTCAGTCTGAAATTAATTTTAGCCCAGAGTGCTGAAGCACAATACAAGTCAGCTAATCAGAGTCAACATTATTTACATACAGTCTGTTCTTTTGTTGATGCTTTTGGTAAAAATGAATAGCAAATGTATTTCTTGTTAATTATCCCAGTCTCATAGTAAACATGTGATTTTCTGAACATTCAGGTGAACTAGGTGAAATATAGTGGAAACAGGCTGCAGTTACATTTTGTTCATTTCTGAGGAAGCCAATAATATGGGGACATGAATTAGTTAAAACAATACTTCATAGGTTTTTTCTTTTTAACTTTGAATTCAGACCAGCAGTGAGTTTAGCCTCTCATCACCCAAATCATTCATCGCTCAATGTCTTGTGTATTTCTGATCTCACGATGAATTTTGCTTGCCATGCCATACTCGTGGTTACAGAGCATATACAAAATCAATTTGATCACAAATCAGAAACTGTCCCATGAAGTTTATATCATGAACCATCACCCTAATCAAACACCAGAAATCTCAACATTTATGAAATATTTCTCCACACTATCTTTCTTTAAAGACTTATCATGATTGGGAAGTACAAAACCGGAACAGATTCTTCCCCATCGCTTGTACCTTTATAAAAATCTAGGTAGGAACAAAAATGGGCAGAACTCATTGAAGTAGCAGAGATAAAGCACATAGTCTCTAAAAGCAAAAGGGGTTCCTCAGACTGTTGCTTTTTGATTATGAATTGATTTTGAATCAATTTTCCTTAAATCGTTAAAGTTCTATGATGGTTTCTTTCTTTGCATGTAAAAAATGTCTTGGAGGAACTCTGTCTTTTAAACTGCTTCCTAAAATGTCTTAATTTTAATCCTACACTCTAAATGAAACACTTGAGGATTCAATGTTACATTTACTCAGATTAAACTTTTGATCTGTCATCTATGTTCTATTACGAATAAAATATTGACATTTGCCATCTCCACATCATTGCATTCAGTTTTTATTCACAATTTGTTTAGTGTCTCAACTTTTTTGGAATCCGGTTTGTACATGAATATAGCATCTAACAATGAAGCCACACACTCTGTGTCTTCTCTGCTTTTTGTTTTCATAGCTGGTCTGGCTTGCTTCACATGATGGAGGCGTGGTTGAAGGGAAGGGTGTGGCTGAATACAAACCAATAAAATTGTTTTGGTCAGATTCTGATGCTGTAGTACAACATCTGGTGGCAGGAAGGATTATATACACAACCTTTAAAAAACATTTAAAGACAGACTGGGTTCCTTCACAAACCTTTTACAAATCAAGAAGTCTTCAAATGTACTTTAGGGTTTTTCCTCAATTAACATTTTTCCCTCAATTAAATATGTAATAGAATCAGATAATAGATGGCCTGTAGCTATAGCACCTGCACAACATAACATGGAAATCCACTAAAATTAAGTGGGTCTGGCTCTGTTTAGTACTTGGATGGGAGACCTACAAGAAAAACGTTGTGTGGCTGCTGGAAGTGATGTTGAAGGTGGAACAACAGGAATATGTAAGTAAGAATTATGGGCCTTTAAAATTGTAAGTTGTATATTTGGGTGAAACGTTTAGTAGCCTAACACAGTAGCAGCATTAACTTGCAACTAAATTGGAAACATTTTACATAGTGATCAGGGCTTGATTATACAAGTCCTACTGAATTAACTGAATTTTAAATTCCAGGTCTTCCTCTGCTCTGTGATCACTTCCCAGAAATGTCAGCATTAAAAAGGCTTTAACAGCATTGGCTGGGAGGTGCTACAGAACAAGAGTTGAGAACAAATTACAACCACTGTGTACTGGTCCTTTGTCATAAAACCTATGCAGCTAATGACACATTTGTGCAGTCATGTGCTGTGACAGTGGTATGACACTTTATAGGTGCAAATGAAGCAACACTTTCATTCTGGATTGAAGTGGCTTTTTAATGTGCTGGTGGAAATGATCCTAGACACAGTAATTGAGTCTGCACACTTTCAGCGAGGATTTTACTAGCACTTGTCAGATGAGCAGGATGTGCTGCACACTGACGACTGAAAATTCAACTACTGCCAGAAGTGCCAGTAGACAGGCAGGATGTCTGACTGCATGAGGACCCAAAAAGGCTCCCTTTCAAGCCCAAACTTGAGTGGAGCCACTCACGTTTACTCTAACCATATAATGTTTACCTGACAATATGCATAGTCACCTCTATGTAAGAAGCCTGCTGTGAATCTTTTAGTCTAAAGGAGCAGAAGGAAGGTGGTGCTCTTATGTGTGAGTGTGCACAGTCCTTACCAGCTCCAGCCTAATGTAACTCTTGACATACAGGCTTAAATACACTACCCTGCACCTGTCATGATTTTGTGAATAAGCTAAAAGGAGGAGCATTTATATCTGGCTATATACGGTGGTGCTTGAAACTTTGTGAACTCTTTAGAATTTTCTATATTTCTGTATGAAATATGTCTTATTGGATCATTTTCCTCAATAAATAAATGACGAAGTATAATATTTGTGTCTCATTTGTTTACCTGGGTTATAAGTTCTATATTGAACTACTTGAGTTCAGTTGAGAATCTGAGTTTTAGGTCATATTTATGCAGAAATATAGAAAATTCTAAAGGGTTCACAAACTTTCAAGCACCACTGTAGGATAGTTATATGCATGGCTATATGTGGCTCAAAAGCCACACAATATAAACCTGCCACTGTGGTGAGCTGGTCTAAAAATACACTACAGCCCCAATATGAACTGCTGCTGTGAGCTGTTGTAAATCCTATAAATGCTCACAGTATACAGTCAACAGGGATTTGACATGAATGAGATAAATGCAACATGAAAAGGAAAAAATAACCGGTAAAATACAATAAACCACAGAGTGCATATATGAATTATAAACAAATAAGATGTGGCTTTGTCAGAAAGGACTAGGAACGGCATGTTTTAATAGAAAAGTGGTACGTCAGACACCTACAGTACAGTACAGTTATTTGATAGACCATTAAGCAGGTGCAACACTACTCAGTCTGAATCCTACGCCTGTTCACACAAAACCAGAGGTAACTGCCATAACATTCACTTACAGTATATAGAACAATACCTAGCATGATCCTTTATCAACCATTAGCATTAAACAGTCTAATTAGTGTGCTAACTATGTGAGGCACCAACAGCGGTGCACTATGGGAGCTGTCACTTTGCCCACTGATCTCCATTCCTAACTTACTCTCACATAGAGACCAGTGAAGTTGTGATATCCTGAATATGATCATTCCTATATTAGGAAATCACTGGATTTTCTTTATGGGAATAATGAGTGGAGTTTTAATAAATCACAGCAGTTGTACACAAAAATTCCATGCAGACAAAAATCCATGTAGACATTCCCCCAAAAAATTCAGAGTTACTCTTCTGAGTTCCAAGTTCAAGTTCTCCTGAGTTCCACATCTCAGTCCTCCTAAGTTTGACATTCAAGCTCTCCAGAATTTCAAGTCCAAGTTGTCATGAGTTCCAAGTTCAAGCTCTAATAAGTTCCAAGTCTACGCTCTCATGAGTTCTAGGTTCCAAGTCCTTCTGAGTTCCACATTCAAGCTCTCCTGAATTCCAAGTCCAAGTTGTTCTGAGTTCCAAGACTAAGCTCTCCTGACTTCTATGTCTAAGCTCTGCTGAGTTCCAAGTGTAAGCTGTCCTGAGTTCTAGGTTACAAGTCCTCCTGAGTTCCACATGAATTCCAAGTCCAAGTTGTTCTGAGCTCCAAGTCTAAGCTCTCCTGAGTTCCACGTTCAAGCTTTCCTGAGCCTCTAGTCCAAGTCATCCTGAGTTTCAAGATCAAGCTCTCCTGAGTTCTATGTCTAAGTTCAAAATCTAGTGTTATTCCTCCTAGTTTGCTTCTAAAACTCTAGGTTTTAAAAGTGCTTTCATATTCTATTAGAGGCCACATCTCAGTATATGAATCCTTGTTTTGCTGTGTGTCTTGTGAGCTAAGTAAATGCTCCACTCACATGTCTTAATCTCTTGATTTACAATAGGGTACCCTAAAAACTACAAAAAATGTCTCCTGAAATGTAAGTAAATATCTACATCTGATCTGGTATCATATGTTTCTATTATTTGGTAGTAACATTAGCCAATCTGAAGTGTGAAATTACAAAGCAAACATCAGACATGTCTAACTACATGTGTGGTACAGTACAAATACATATGTGGTAAGGAGAAAATGTAAAGTTGATTTAAATTCCATTAAAGCTGAAAATATAAACCAAATCATACGCAGGTCTAAAATGAAATGCATGACCAATGAACTCAAACATGCTTTGAGTCTGAAGTCTGTGCTGTTGCACTGTTCAGGTTTGTGAAGTGAGTAACAATCAGCAATGAAACTTAACCTTTGAGAGCACAGTACGTTATTACGGAAAATGAAAACATTTGGGTTCCGGCTGCCTTGTGATCTATTCACCCTGATTATACGCTCTGCAGTGCCTGGCTTCATTAAGCTGTGCACTGAACAACACTGTCCCAATCATGCACACATGACTGCCTTTATTACTGTGCCACCAGGTCAGGGTTTACCAGATCTGACTACAGCCTTCTTTCAGTTCCACTTACAGTTTTCTCAGATTATGTTAAACACATTTTTAATGTTGTAGAATTGTCAGGGCCCTTATAGCACCGCTCCATATAATTACTTTCTGTGTAGAACATAAGAATTATACTGTTATACAGCAGTTGCTTTTACCATAATAGATTTTCCAGCTTTTCATGCATTTGATTGTCACATGTCTATAAGGGCGTTTAAAATATCCTTCTATGTTGAAGGCCATGCTGAACACACTACAATCCCTGCATCACTGCCACTCCCGTTTCCTCAAACCTCAAGTCAAATATCCCACAGGTTTTGTCTTGGGGAAGGAGTACAATTTGGAGAGATGGTCTGTTTTGGACTTGCTTAGTCTTACTGTGAATAAAATGACCTGTAAACATCCAAATTCCACTTTTGTGTGCCTTTAAGGCATAGCAAAACATGATTGGTTACAGCATTTGGCTCTCACAACAGACATTTGCATTCATTTGCTATGATCTAGAGTATCAAAGCCGAGCCTTCGTTAGTGCTGCCATCAGCCTCATATAGTCAGGCTTTTGATTACTGCAAAAAGCCTGAAGGAGTCTGAATTGGACTTTGCAGCAGAACTGTCATGCAAGCGTGCCAAGAGGCAAACCAAAAGCCAGGGCAGTTGAGCATTATTTTGATGCTGAAAAGAAATCTTAGATTTCCATATGTTCCAGCAATATTCTTGAGCCTTCTTTTCTTTTAAGTAGAAATACAATATCTGACCTGCAGCTGCACTGAATGGTCAGCAACCTGGCCAGCTGAATATGAGTCTGCATTACCATAAACAACTCCAGGACCTTTCCAAGGAAGGTCACATTATCACGTTTTAATGACAAAAACATATATTTTTATGTCTCCCTGAAATGAGTTTGAAGTTTAGTTGGGTGACGGTTCCTTTGCAAATCCTCCCCTGTCTCTGAGCTAATGTCTGCTTTTGGAAGATAATGAAGACTTACTGGGTATATGGGCCTGAAAACCCATGTTTGCTTTATTTTTAATTGCCTGTCAGGTTCTGACAGCTGTGAGCATAACAAATGTCATTGATCTGTAGAGCATTTAAGCTAGAACAGATTTTGGCTGGGTCATCTAGATATTAATGACCTAAGATTTGTTTTATTTTTTTTTTACATTATTTTGCATAGTTGGCCAGTATGGGTCCCGGTGTGAACATGTACAACAATGCACATCACTTGACCTAGTTAGAAAAGCGGATATGACATTTTCTGAGGGGAAGAAAATATTGATGAAAACTTATTTACAATTATATCCATTGTGGTACCAAGCACAATTAATCAGTTAGCTCATTTCCTTAGAGAAATAAAAAGGCTGTGGTGGCAGACCCTTGAGACCACTGAAGATTCCCCTAAGTCTTAAACGTGTGCCAGATAGAGCAAATTAAATGGAATGAATTGAACTGAGACTTTTTCTTTCATCAAGGTCTGTTTCAATGTTAAGCATGCAGTTATAATTAACTATGGGTGTAAATGCATCTGAAGATAGCCATTCAACTGTGTCAACTTTAGATTGTAAGAACTGATTAGAATGAAATTCAATTATACTTGATATTGCAATTGATATGCATGTGTTTCCAAAATAAAATGATTGTGCCATTGTCAAATAAAAAAATAAAGCTACATATATTGTCTATATTGCACTATTGTATACATTGTTTGGTCAACTCTATCAGTTGTTTGATTGGACAAGAAGCATTTCATAAGTGCAGATATAGAGGATATATATAGCTGATATATATAAAACAGCACTGGGACATTTTTGTGACAATACTATATATATATATATATATATATATATA
>BRDA01068335.1:23555-38492 GCA_036984385.1 Crenuchus spilurus
TATATATATATATATACACTGCTAAAAAAATAATAAAGAGAACACTTAAACAACACAATGTAACTCCAAATCAACCACACTTCTGTGAAACCAATCTGTCCGGTTAGGAAGCAACACTGATTGTGAATCAATTTTACCTGCTGTTGTGCAAATGGTAAACAACAGGTAAAAAAGAAAGCTAAAAAAGAAAGGCAATTAGCAAGACAACCCCTATAAAGCAGTGGTTCTGCAGGTGGTGACCATAGACCTTTTCTCTGTTCTCATCTTTTCTGGCTGATGTTTTGGTCACTTTTGCATTTTGTCAGTTCTCTCATTATAGAGGTAGCATGAGGCGATGTCTACAACCCACAGAAGTTGCTCAGGTAGTGCAGCTTATCCAGGATGGCATATCAATGCGAGCTGTGGCAAGAAGGTTTGCTGTGTCTGTCAGGACAGTGTCCAGAGCATGGAGCAGATACCAGGAGACAGGCCAATACACCAGGAGACATGGGGGGGGCAACAACCCAGCAGCAGGACCGCTACCTCCTCCTTTGTGCAAGGAAAAACAGGATGAGCAGAGCCAGAGCCCTGCAAAAAGACCTCCAGCAGGCCACTAATATTCATGTTTCAGCTCAAACTAAATAAAGATTTTCAACTGGATTATTTTATTCATTGAAATCTAGGATGTGTTATTTTAGTGTTCCCTTTATTTTTTTTGACAGTGTATATACTATATATATATATGTGTGTGAAACAAAACAAAAACAAAAGCTCAAATATAATAAACATTATTACACAAATTATTATTACACAAAAACACAGACTGTACAGATAATTCAGGCTTTAGGTTTTATAGAAGTTCAGCAAACTTTTTGGATGCATTTTCCTGAGCATTCAGATTTTTCTTTATGAGCAGTTAAAAGTGCTATCTTAATAATATCCACACAGATCAGGATCGATTGTCAGTTCTGATTGGCTGAAATCTGTGTATGAAGTCTGTATAACAGGATACTCCTTAAGTGAGGTCCGGTAAGAAAGTTTAAACCCTGTTTTTAATGAATGCTCTGTACATTTTATATAGTAACCATAAAAACATTACCATAACAGTATATATCTGTTGATTGACAGCTTGTAATAGAGTAGCTACAACAACAGTCCATAACAACTTTGTAAAAACACACAACTGCAAGATTAACACTTTTTAAATGACTTCTCATGTTTTCTTGCATCCATAAATACACAAAAATATCTAAATGTATGGCAGTTGGGCTTAATAACCTTTGACGTGTCCTGTTATACTGAATTAATGGATTTGATAAAGGAAATTCTGCTCTGCTGTATGTTCTATGTCTCCACTGTGTCTATTCATTTCATATAATGTGACACCTGAGTGGCTGCTGTTTCTTACTTAGTTACATTATCTTAATTGTCTTGCAGATGGAAGCATTGGAGTCAAATAAATTATTAAATTAACTGACCAATCTTAATCTGCTGACATTTATTACTTATAGAACTACTGTATAAAAGCAGTATTACACTTTATTGCTGTTGTGTGGTTATACTGAGTATCAGCACAGTTGTGATTATCCTCAGCACTTGCCCCTGAATTACAGCCATCGTGACATTCAATATGACATCATGACCTCGAGTGTGATACTGCTTAATTGAGTCATTGCGTGAAGATTTACCATCAAATTGCATCATTGTACTTTCTGAAGTTTACATCCATATGTGGAACTGCAGTGCCTGACAAGCCAACATTTTGGTGCTTCCAAGATAGGGACCCTTTAAACAATCCTGTCAGCCTGCAGCTACTGAAATGTATCAAATGTATGTTTATCAGATTTAAACCCTGGGGCAGCCATTGCAGTTTCAGCAGGTGATCCCACTGCCTCCAACTGAGGTTACAGATTAATATGTTATTTTTTCATATTATATATATTTATATATCAAAGAAAAGCCTTTCATGGTTGTAAATGCAATCTTTTCAGGTCACACAGAAATGTTTACATTCTTTGATACAGTTGTCAGAAAGCTATCAGTAAAAATGTAATCTATGTATGTTCTGCGTAATCTTCTTACCTGGACTAGGATGGACATGCTGCCATCCCCTCACATTTTTGCCATCTTGCTGAACGTTGCCATACCTGCTCTTATCTGACCTTGAAGACACTGCACTTCAATTAATCAATTGCACTAAAGAAAGTGAGCTGCCACAGCTTGGATACACTGAGCACTTGCGAGGCAGGAAGCCGGGTTCAAACAGATAGAAATGACACCAAGGATTGGATTTCTGACAGCCTTCACAAGGCCCGGGGGAAGAAAAGATAGACTACACCTACTGCACTGTGCTGTCTTTCTATGCCCAC
This sequence comes from Crenuchus spilurus, assembly GCA_036984385.1. Classification (NCBI taxonomy): domain Eukaryota; kingdom Metazoa; phylum Chordata; class Actinopteri; order Characiformes; family Crenuchidae; genus Crenuchus; species Crenuchus spilurus. The sequence continues at coordinate 25,904 of BRDA01068335.1, forward strand.
AATGCTCTTGCTCTATGACATTTACAGACGTGATTAATATAAATCCAAGACGGTCGGCCATAAAATCCTAATAACGGCTCAATTAAAGTAGATGGATTCACTGATCAATTGAAAGGTTAAGCCGCCTTAACTTTCTCACGGCTAGATAATCCTATCGATCTGTTTGCATTTAGACTGAGTTCAGAAGTGGCTGGAGGGACTAGAAGAATTTAAACTTGCACGTGTGCCGAGGCCATGCCGGAGCTCAGCACTCAAATCAACCGCAGCCAGTCCTCTTTTGCTTCTGCACCTTCTGTAATTTGATCTTCTCCTCTGTAGAGAATTCATTTTGATTATTAGTCTGGTTACATCACGTCTACACTTCTCAATCAAGATGGTTTTTAAAATGTAATTGTAAAATGTTGACCAGCCAAGACATGTTTACATTCTATTTTTTGCTCTTTTGTTTGGAATTTAAGCTGCAAGGCTAATTTTGCTAACAAGTGAAGACAACATGCTCAAACCACATCCAGATTTCAATTAAGGTCTCACAAACCAGTTGTGGTTTAGGACACAGCAGAACTTACTTTGAGCTCTAAACACCTTGTTAACTTTAAGGTTGTATACGCCAGCATAAACCCTATTCATACTGGATCGAATTGGTAATTTTGTAGTTTGTTCTTTTACAGGAGCTCCTCAATGTTATTTATATTAAATTTAATTTATGTCTGCATCTGTTGGGGACCCGTTTGAATCCCGGTCATGCTGCTTGCCATCGGCACCTAACCTTCAACTGCTGCTTGAACTCCATGGATAGGGCTCCCATCACTACAGGCAAGTGTGCTCACTGCCCCCTAGATCACTAGTGAGTGAGTGAGTGAGTGAGTGTGTGTGTGTGTGTGTGTGTGTGTGTGTGTGTGTGTGTGTGTGTGTGTGTGTGTGTGTGTGTGTGTGTGTGTGTGCGTGTTTTAGTGCAAAGGTCAAATGTGGTCTTCAAATTCTTTGGTCAATTCTGGTAAAATTTCTCAACCAATTGTTAATTGGTCAATGTGTCACTTTCACATAATTTTCATGGCAGTGCAAGTGTTTTATAACTGAAGAGACATATAAAATTATTCTAATCCAATAGGACTTTACATACTGTAACTATCTCAGGACAGAAAGTGCTGGTTGGTTTCAATGATGAAACCATCCTCCTATCATGTAGGAATCGGATCGAAGATTGGTCTTCTACCACCCTGTGGCTGTATGAAGTGGATGTCTTAAGTCCTGCTGGGTTGTAAACTAGTCTTTGAGACTTTGATTATGATCTCAATTTGAATGTATTATGACTTTTTTATATAAATGATGATGATGTGATTGATATGAGTCAAGAGAAGCTTTGATGATGTATTTTCAGATTTAGAGAACTATTACATTTTAGTGTTTGCTTGACTTGCAGCTCCAAATCAAATCTCAAAAAGCAATATTTGAACTCCAAACCAGTCTTGTCTGATTGACTAACACCTGATGAAAAGAATTCTGAATACTGAATGTTGCATCTGCTTAAACTAAAGGCCAGAGCACACTAACCAGAATGTGGAGAAGCACAGACATTCATTTGGAATGCATTGGCTTTATGTGTTTGTCCACAGCTGTTCTGTCACATGTGAAATGTTCAGTTCATGTTTGATGAAGTTTGAGCAGTTGGACATGACTTAGGACTGCAGTGTATAAATAAAAATACATATGAAAAACAATTCTTCAGTATGTAAATTAACTGGCCAGACAAACTCTTCCTTAAACAACTGAGTAATCAACTACAATGACAATAAAATGAAAAATATAATAGCTAAAAAGATATTACTGAACTAAATTCTGTTATATTAACTAAATTAATATATATTGAAAATTACATTAAATCAATTAAAATAGTGCAATCACAAAATTTCAATTATGTAATGAAATAAAATAAAACCACCAACTCTCTATTACTACATCTTGCACCAGCTTCAGAATTAAAATAGCATATTAGCTTCTCCCTGTGGCATATTCAGCAAGATCTGTATATGATGGCAGTGGTATTGAGGGCATTGTGCGATTTTGTCACCAAGTGCCTGGAGTCAGCTCATTATTTGGCCGTTCCTTGTCATTGATTGCTCCAATATAGATCCCTTCACATCCACATTACCAAGGTAGTCATGCAAAACGTTTCCTTAACTTTTTCTAGATAGAGATCAATCGTTTTTAGCAGAACACACCAATGGTTACTTAATATTCCATTTGCATTCCCAACTACCCAGCATGTCCTTGACAACTTTTAGTTGAAGATGGTGTTCAACATTCAGGCCTTTTATGGAAGAGAGTTTCAGAGGATACAGTTTGAGAGAGGAATGCTTTGGCATTCACTATGCAAAATGGTATGCTAACAGTGTCACGCCCCCGCCGTGGCCGTCTGCACTACCGCCCTTGGGTCTCTGTTTTTGCCCGTCTTGTGCTCTGTGTCTGTCTCCACCCCCCTGTAACGTCATGACACTGTGCACACCTGCCATGTGATTTGGTTTGCTACAATGCCTGCCCTCATTGTTTCTGTCTTGTCTTTTATTCTGTGTTTACTTCTGTTTCAGTCTGTATAATTTCTGAGTAGTTTGGTGTTGTGCTGTGTATATCTGTGTTCTGGTTTTGTCATTAAACTCACATTGCTTTAGATCCTGCTGCTTCCTCCTCCCTCTTACTGCACCAGTGTTACAGAAATGAATGACCAAAACCATACCAAAGCAGCTGATACGATGGCGGGTGACTACAAGCAGCTAAGGGCTCAGGTATGCCTCGGCCAGTGGTGGAGCCTGGAGATCATGGGTTTCTTGGTATGGATCTGGGCTCACATCCCAGTCGAGGAGCTTGGGAACCCTCCTCCCACAGGAGGGCATTTTGCTGGGAGCACAGAGCATGGGCATGCCGATGTGCTGGGTAGCTCATTGTTGGAGGAGCTACCATTAAGTGTCTGGTGCCTCACAATCACTTGTGCGGAGGATCCAGAAGTGCTGCACCTTCCGTTGTTCTTTTGTTACTGAGTAGTTTGGTGTTGTGTGGTGTAGATTTGTGTTCCACTTTTGTCATTTAACCCACGTTGCTTTACATCCTGCTGCTTCTTCCGCCCACTTGCTGCACTAGTGTCACAAACAGCTCACTATATTCCAATGGAAGTGAAGAAATTCAGCCCTCACACAACATCAGCACAAAGTGTCACCTGACACCTCTGTGTCCCACAACCACAACACTCTGTTTCTACAGTCACAACTTCAAAAATAAAACAATTATTAATATTATTATTTCAGACTGCTGCTTAGGCACCGTTATCCTGAAAGTGTGGAAGTAGTAAATGACAAATGAATAACTAATGAGATTCCAAGAGAATAAAAATGTCCAGATATGCTTCTCAGTATTGCCGAGGTCACATTGTGTAATACTGCCTTATATTATGCTATAAAGTGAACCAATTTTAGCTCTACAGGAATTGAACACGAGGTTTTCTGGAATAAGCTGCAGGCCTGAAATAAGGGGGATGTCGAGGAGCTGTGACAGTGTGGGAAATGCAAATAAATGTGAGTGTTGCACACATCTAGACTCCTTTCTCACCATCCTCTTTTTCTGTATTTGTGTCTCACTCTCCTCTTTTTATGTATGTGTCTTACTCTCCTCTTTTCTGTATTTGTCTCGCTCCTCTTTTTTGTATGTCTCACTTTCCTCTTTTTTGTATTTTTGTCTCACTCCTCTTGTGTATTTGTCTCATTCTCATCTTTTTCAAGATTTTTCACTCTCCTCATTTTTGTATGTCTCACTTTCCTCTTTTTTGTATTTTTGTCTCACTCATCTTCTGTATTTGTCTCACTCTCATCTTTTTCAGGATTTTTTCACTCTCCTCATTTTTGTATGTCTCACTTTTCTCTTTTTTATATTTTTGTCTCACTCCTCTTCTGAATTTGTCTCACTCTCAACTTTTTTCTGCATTTGTCTTTCTCCTCTTTTTTGTATGTCTCACTTCCCTCTTTTTCTGTATTTGTCTCTTACTCTATTCTTCTCAATTTCTGTTCTCTATTCTATCTCTGTTCTTTCCTCTGCTCTCATTATCCTCTTTTTCTGTACTCATCTCACTCCCCTCTATTCTTTTTCTGTATTTGTCTCTCACTTTCCTTTCTTCTTCTCTGTACTCTCTGTTTTTTTTTCTATTCTCTCATCTACTCTATTTAACATCTGATGTATTTCTTTTCTTTTGTCTTCAAGTAAATGCTTTTGAAACTAACCCTAAAACCCTACCGCCTCTTCATTTTTCACCCCAAAACTGAAACTGGCATCTCTCTCTCTCTCACACACACATACACACACACACACACACACACACACACACACACACACACACACACACACACACACACTTTCTGTCTGTCTGTCTCTCTTTCTCTCTCACACACACACACACATACTGAACTCAACTGCCTGACTGAAATGTGGCTTTATGAGCCTTGTGCTGCTGTGTGTGTCTTTCACTCTGTAACAGTTACTAAACATAAGATATTTTTTTTGTAAATGTAGTTTATTAGTTTCCACCTCTGTCTGCGACTGATAAGACCTTCTCTTGTGAATTTCTTGACTTGATTTGATTCATGAGTGAAGTTTTGAAATAGGTCTCTTAAAGTCATAAAAGGTGATTTTCTGGTAACAGAAGTGTCAGAATTCACTTCAACTTTCACTTCTTTCTGTCACTCAGAATGACTGCTGAATGCACATCATGTATTGTTCCTAAAATGTCATGATCAATGCATTGACATTCTGCACAGCCACAATCGATGAAGTCGGACTCCTTCACCGCTCTAAAACTAGCAAACAAGCCTAAAATCAAAACAATGGAATGACAAGTAATAAATAAATGACAAACATTTTTCACAACATATTCCAGTGGGTTGTTCCCAGCCTTAATAATATATGAACAGCTGAAGTGAGCATGAGCACAAATGCTCGCTCATCCTTCAAAAGGACACAAGCAATCTCTCCTACCTCTCATGGGAACACACACATTTATTTACAATGTCCCATGGGCCCTTCAGCCTGAACTTGTGCTGAAACTCCTTGCAATGATTCATCAATACAAATGGAGTAGCAGCGCCACTCTACAAAAGAGTAAATACACTGTATCTGCTGTGTTTTTCACTGTGTCCAGCTACAGCAATGGTTGAAGCTGTCCTCTGTACAGTAAAGGCTGAGTGGACATCATGCATGAGTACATTCAGTTCCACAGACTTCAGACCTATGTTTTGTATGTTCCCCAAAGTGCTCAAAGCCATCACCTTGAAAAAAGCAACATGGCTGCAAAAGTTTAAATAAGAAGGGATTGATTTCATAACTGATACTTACACACAATTATACATATTGACATTATTGGACATCTCTACACTGTAAAGAATTCACTGTATATTATCAGTAAAATACTGGCAGCTGAAATAACAGCAGTTACTGTTTTACAGTGCATCTAGTGTTATTTATTTTAACAGTATTTTACTGTATATTGAATTACTGTATGCAACATCAGAATAACTGCTTTGGTAATGTTACAGCACATGATAACACATTACTCTTACTATCTACTGTAATTTAACAGTATATTAACATATATTGGATTGTCTCTTTAATTACTTTTTCCAAATTTGCTTTGCCACTAGTGTTGCATATTGCAGAAAAAAAGTAAATAAAACAGATTTCAATTAGTTTTGCTCTTTATTTACTCTTTAACTGTAAAGCTATTAAGCCAAACAAATACTAAATATCACCAAAATAAACAGGTAAGTTATCTCTATAGCTTATCTTCACATCTATGGTTACAACATAAAACACTTTTTTTTACTTCCCCAAATCACCCCAACACTTTCAAATCACCCCAAGTATTCAGTTTTTCCTTCCCATTATCTCTCAGTTTTGATAGCTCAGTTGGTTAAGCTGTGGACAGTACTAGTTGTATAATAATCCTTAGATCATGGGTTCAAAACTAACTTACAGTACTTCAATCATAACCAAAGACCTATTAGAGTTATACTACCAATATTTTTATAGTCAATTTGTAATTAAAGACATCATAGGGTTTAAAACATTTGGTTTTCGCTGCCCATTATCCATCAGCGTTGATAGCTAAGTAGGTTGAGGGGAAGACTGTACTGGTTGTCTAGTAATCCTTAGATTCTGGGTTCAAATCTAGCTTTTGTAGTAAATTTGTAATTAAGGACATCATAGTATGTAAGTAGTCGGTTTTCCCTGCCTATTACCTGTCAGATTTGTGACCCTGCCAGGGAAAACCAGGCCAATGTCGCTGGGCAATTTACTGAGATATCGTGTCACTCACATTAGCGACAAAACTTAGCCAGTCAGTTTTATTGCTGTAAATGAAAGAAAACAGTCTATCAGAGTACATATTTTGATCAAAAACAAAACTTAAATTCACAAAAAAGTTGTTTTGAAAAAAACAAATAAAAAAAAAACAAAAAAGACTTGCCTGGCCTGGTTTTCCCTGGTGGGGTCACGTTTGATAGCTCAGTTGGTTAAGCATAGGATTGTATACTAATTTTCCAGTAATCCTTAGATTGTAAGTTCAAATCAAGCTTTTATAGTATATTTGTAAGTAAGGACATCATAGTGTTTAAAGCATTCAGTTTTCCCTGCCCATTAGCTGTCAGCTTTTATAGCTCAGTTAGTTGAACAGAGTACTGTATTGGTTGTCTAGTAATCCTTAGATTGTGGATTCAACTCCAGCTTTTATAGTAAATTTGCAATTAAGGACATCATATGGTTTAAAGCATTCAATTTTCCCAGTCTACTACCTGTCAGCTTTGATAGCTCAGTTGGTTGATCTGATGTTGGTGCTAGTTAACTAGTAATTCTAGGATCATGAGTTCAAATCCTGCTTTTATTGTCAATTTGTAATTATGGACATCATAGGGTTTAAACAACAAATAACAACACAATAAACAATAAATCATGACAAAACAGAGAGATGTGTTTGTTAAGTTAATTTGCATGAACTACTGTGTTGTAAAAAGTCATTAAATCTCAAGAAAAGGGCTGGCATATATATCTCAGTTTTTTCAGGCCTGAAACGTATGTTGTTATGTCATGTCCTGTGCTAGGTAGAGGGAACAGAGGTGGTGGGGAAATGGCACAGCAGCCTGGCTCTCGTTCACAGCAAATCAAGTGTCGCCAGCAATTCAGACATCAAAGGCTGGAGATGCTGGAGGTTCTTTCTGTACAAATAAAGAAAATGTCTCACCAGCAGCATGTGTGCTTGTCCTCTGATATATTTGATTAATAAAACCAATTATACGCTGTTTGCATAATCATCTCCCAAATCTGGGCATGAGGCATTGGGCCTGAGTGACAGCAAGGGGCTCATGTCGCAAAGCCAAAACAGCCAAAACACAAGGCCTGCGGTATAGTTTTGCCTTCCAACAAAAGGAAAAAACAGATGAAAGTGAGGATTAAGACTGCTGAAGAGGGCTGTGAATGGGAGCATGTCAGCTGGGAGGACGACGATGAGAAGCATGATCTTCAAGAGATCAAAGGATCAAATTAGCTTGGAAACAAACAAACACACAGTTCCAGCCATTGTACCTCAGGAGCAATGGAGTAGAATATATTTTTGCATGTCTTGTAAAACAATGCATGCAAAGGCTTGATAAGTGATTAATTCAGTTGTGTAACAGCATGCAACTGCTGACATGTTTAGTGTGTTTTATCTGGAGACAAAAAATAAATAAATAAATGTATATAATGTACAAGAATGCAACAGCATGAAATAGCTTGAAAGTTGGATGCATTCTGTTAGCTCCCTACTAAAAACCTTAAAACATACGCTTATCATCTATGTGTTGCATCATGTACAGTCAAAGTCCTTTGATGACAGGGGAGGTTTGAATCAAAGTCCAGAAGAACATTTTACAGGTCAAACACAGTTAAAATGTTTTGCCACAGTTTAATAAATGACAGTGTTATGCTCATTTAGGGCATAAGAATCAGGTTTTTTTTTCCTCTCTTGAATTCTTGACGGAGCTCTAGAACGTAATAAGAGAACCCTCATGTAAAATTCATGAGACCACACTGCTGAAATAAAAGGCCTACAGAGCAGCTGAAGCAATCTTTTGAACTTTCACTTTGTTTTGCTACACATATTCAGTGCTCACTCCAGTCGCTGGCTGAGCTGTGACGGTTGATGATGACACCTAAATGTGCAAAACCATAGCATAGAAACTGAAGAAGAAGCAACAAAGGGTGAAGTGCTTGAGATTCACAATGATGTTTGGCATGAATACATTAAACAAATACAATAAAAAACAGCATCCGTTCGCTTTAAAGGCTACAGAGACTTATAGTTGTTGGGTAGAGTAACAGAATGGTTCATCAGCTTACAAATAATGACACTCAAATACTGTAAAGACTCCATAATTAGCTTACTAAACCACACCGAATTGGCTAAAAAAGCCTCAGGACAATATTTTCAGTGTATTATCAAATACAGTCCACATCAACAAATTAGAATACTGCAAAAAAGTTCCTTATTGCTCACAATTGCTCAGAATTAAATTAAATCAAAAAGGTACTGTCATATACAAGCGACATTTCAAGCCTTTTTTGTGCTATTGTTGAACACAATAACTTATATCTCATAAAAACAGAAATCAACTCTCAAATGTTTATTAATATAATATAAATTAATTTAAAGTTTGAATAAATGAACTTAAAAACTATTAAAACAGTATCAACTTTAAAAGAAAAATGGCACATTTCTTACACTTTTCCCACTTTATATTGTGATAAATTCTGAACCATAATTAATTATTCTACAGAAAAGAATGTTCAAAGAAGGTTTGATAGAAATCTGATATCCAAACAGTGTGAGGTCTCTAAAAACTACTTCACAGAACATTATTACAGGAAATGATTGCAAATGCCTGCTGCTAGAGATATTATCTAGTTATACTTTTGAAGAAAAAAAAAAGATTTGATTTAATCCACTATTTTACACTACTTTACTGTACATGATATTATTTTATTGCTATATGGATAGTACATAAAATTGATATATTTACGTTGTAGAAACTGCAACCCCTGGTTCCCCAACATGACCACTGGAAAAGAAATCTGTAAATTTCTCAGCAAGTGAACCATTTCAAACCACTCTGACCATTTAGATCCCAATGATTTAATTACTCATTAAATTTAATAAGCATAAAATTGGCATCATCCCATGACAATAGACACCTTGACCCATTGATGAAGCTTCTGTTATTTAGTTGATGACTGGTTCATTGGTTTATCAATTTACTTTGGAATGGAATATTGATATCTCTGCGCACAGAGGATCAGAAGAAATAATTAAATTTTACAGCCACTAAAATATACAAATTCCCATCTCCAGGCAAGCATAACTAATTATAATTCCTTAAAAATAATAAATATAAATGAATTGCAATATTTGTATTTTCTTATATTTTCAGATCTTCAAAGTTTGATCTATTATGTATGACTCGCATTGTCCTTGATTTAGGGAACTGTTTATTATACAAATGTGAATCAATCAATCAATCAATCAATCAATCTATCTATCTATCTATCTATCTATCTATCTATCTATCTATCTATCTATCTATCTACTTTTTTTTTCATTTGTTCTTAAATATTACTGTAATTTAAATATTAAATTATTATACACCTGGAGAATTAAAGAAAACTCAATCAATTATTTTTGCTCAAATATGTCAGCACTCAAAGGCATATGTGTGCTGTTGAGAATTTATAAATTCTGCTCTTAGCAAAGAACAAATCTCAAATGAGAAAACACTGGTTAATGTCAAAATAGTTGTGAAAACTGCAAAAGTGGGTTAAAAAAAGATTCTTAGGAATGGTTGGTGAATGAAGGCCATTGCTGATTGTATCTAAGTGATATTGTATTACCTTGTAGACATGCTGTTCTAGTTCTAACAAGTCGATGTCTCAGGAAGCAGTACTTTTGAATTAAGGTCCTTCTAAAGAAATTTGGCTTGAATAGGCCTAAAAAGCATCACTGCATTGCAATGTTGCCCAGACACCTCCAGCATTGGAATTAACAGAAGAAATTTGCAATGACTACACTGCCTGTTTCTAACTAGAAACAGTTTCTTGCTATAAAAGTTCAAATGACTAAAAGGTATCCAAACACCAATTCTAGTGAATTCAACTTAAATTTCCCACAGGCTCTGCACCACAAGGGGCACAGTTGTAATACTGTGCCCCTTCAACTTTGCACTACTATTGTCCTGTAAGGTAACCCTTCAAACAGAACTCTCAAGAGCTTCTGTCTTTTTAGCTGTGCTAGCATTTAGACCATTTAATCTTATGTTTATTTCCAGAAATACTATATACTACAAAAATATATATTATATGCTGCAAAAGTATGATAGATAGATAGATAGATAGATAGATAGATAGATAGATAGATAGATAGATAGATAGATAGATAGATAGGTACTTTATTGATCCCCGAGGGGAAATTCAAAGCATCCAGTAGCAAGTCCACAAGGTACACATAAGGTTAGAAATAGATATAAAATATAAAAGATTACACTAAAGATAAGGATATAAAAAATGGGACACCTTTGTTTCCCAATGAATATCATTGTTTCATCTGAAATCAAAGGTGTTAAAGAGTTTATCTCGCTTTTATCAGCAGTTACTAATGTCTAGTGAAGGCTTTCTAAAAGATTTTGGAACACTGCTGTGAGGATTGGTTTGCATTCAGTAACAAGAGTGTTAGTGAGGTCAGGATGTTTGACGATCACCATCCCAACTCATCCCAAAAGTACTGGATAGAGCACCATCGTTGAATAAAGTTCTCTACTACTCCAAAGTTCTCTACTACTCCACAGGTCAATGCTGGTCTGGCATTAGGCATGGTGTCAATAGGCTGATGTTATCTGCTCCAAAGGGTTCTATTTTATTGAACATACTTCTCTACAGGCACTGTGTGTAACAGAGTTTTAGTATACACAATTTAATGTTAGAATTCAGCAAAATTCTTCTCCTGTTTGCCTAAGCTGATATGGAGTGGCTAGGTTGGGATGTCCTCTTCCCTTTCCCCCTCATAAATCTCCTCCCCTAGTCCTGCTTCTTCACTTTTTGTAAGTATCTTAATGTGAAGAGGTAAGTGTCAGACAATGTGCTGTTTTTAATCTAAAAATCATAAATGAGATCATAAATCACTAAATTGTTTTACATATGTCCCCAATTTATTACCGACTATTGTAGAGTAGAATACATCGCTAGCAGGCAGTATTGAAGCTAGTATATACGTATACACTGCTAATGCTAAGCCGCATAGTCTTACATGAAAGCTAACTACTTACCCTTTGTATGTTTTTTATACAACTAAAAAGAGGAGTGGAGAGGAGAAAGGAGGCACCTTCCTATCCAGAGCTAAAGGCTGGTTATTTCTGATTATCAGGTATGGAGAAGTAACGTTTTATTTTATAAATGTTCAGTTTGTATATGGTTAGGCTAGGTGGCTATACAGTTATGCTAGCTCAGTTAATTTTGTTAGTTTGAGTCTGTGATGCCTATTTTAGCCTGTAAAATGCAATTTTTAAAATCTGTTATAAAGTTTATTAGCATCTGAGCCTATAATATAATATATTGTGTAGCTCTGCGCACCCTTTTTGTAAGGGTCTTAATGTGGAGAGAGGAGAAAGGAGGCACCTGCCTATCCAGAGCTAAAGGCTGTTTATTTCTGTTTATCAGAATAAAACCTTTTGAAAACAGAACGCAAAATCCATCTCATCTCTAAAAACTGGTTACGTGTGTGTATTTGTCAGCAGTGGATGACTCAGAGTAGTTGAATGGATTTATTAAAATTGGTGTCTACAAATATTTGGACATATAACGTAGTTTTATGCAACTGCTCTGTTTTGAATCAATTTCTGATTTCTTACTTTTTGAAAAATTAAAATTTTAGTATCCAACTATTAACACTACAACAAGCAAGAAACCATGGAAGGAAATTTAAATTTCATCCATGAAAAACAAGATATATTTAGCTTGACCCACTGTTGCCTTTTAACACACTTTAATGAAATCTGTTTTCACACATTGTTTGACAAAGTTATCACTCTTCAGTATGCTATTTTTGTATTGCATAGGTAAAGGGTAACTAATACGGAGGTAATAGAAAGTCAGCAACACTTGCTGCCTGAAGATTTTCATTTTATTCCACAGCTGTTTATTACTCACAGCTTTCTATTGTCTATCCATTTAAAATTAAAGTATGAAAACCAACAAAGTAGCTTAGACATGCTGGATAACTCATTTCAACTAAGGAGCACAAAAGTCCAGATTTACAGAACAAAGGAGCTCCATTGCAAGAAGTGATTTAACTCACCCTGTAGCAAGACATTTTATGGAAATTGACCGCTCCATTTCGTCCTTCCCTTGCTTTGGTATATGAATATTTTCAGATCACACAAAGAGGAGGTAATCTTGATTATATAAAAAAGGGAGAAGGTATTTTTCTTATCTTAAAGTAATTTTTCCCTGGATATATATATATATATATATATATATA
>BRDA01068343.1:0-28694 GCA_036984385.1 Crenuchus spilurus
GTGATTAATAGTGTTTATTGAGGTTGTTTATGGACTAAAAAAAGCCTAGCTCTGTTGGCCATTGAGAGGACACTAGTCAAGTCCCTGGAAAAGACACCTTGTTGGTACGACAGGATCACAGATCATTTTCTTGAAAAGGAATGGAGGGTAGAATTTTTTTGTTTTAATGTTGATCAGTATGGCTTATATCTTATGAGTTGGCTCGACAATCAAGCACAGTAATGTCATGGTCAGTAGTAGTTTTGGCAGTGTGTGCAGGAGCTAAATCCTCCTGGAAAAGGAAATCAGCATCTTCATAAACATTGTCAGCAAATTGAAGCATGAAGTGCTCTAAAATCTCCTGGTAGGTGTTGACTTTGGACTTTGGACTTTGGATAAAACACAGTGGACCAACAGCAGCACCTCAAACCATCACAGACTGCAGAAACATCACACTGGACTTCAGTCACAACCTTGGAGTGTGTGTTTCCCCACTCTTCCTCCAGACTCCAGGAGCTTGATTTACAAATGAAATGCAAAATTGACTTTCATCTGAACAGAGGACTTTGGACCACCGAGTAACAGTCCAGACACTTCTGATGTTGTGTCTGGTTCAGGAGTGTTGATATTAGGAATGTGGCAGCTGTAGGCTGAGAGATACACAGTATTTATACAGTTTGAAGAGTAATTTACTCAAACTCCAAATGAAATATTCTAGTAATTTGATACTGAATTTGTTTTTCATGAGCTGTAAGCCATGCTGATCAACATTACAAGGCACTTTATGTGGAATTAATATAAAATATCTAATTTATTGAATTAAATTATTAAGAAAAATGAACTTGTTCATGATATCCTTACATTTTAATGTATGTAAAGAGACTTTAGTTCCGTTTAAGATTGTTAACATGTTTAGATGCATTAATAATGCAAAAATCAATGCAGTTGAATCAAGACCTTCAAATCAATGCTGATGCTTATTATTAATTGACTATGATTTCAACAACATTCAATATAGTATTATATGCAAAAGTTTGGACACAACAGGTTAAATTATGTTTTGTCATTATTTTCGAAGTGAAAATACATCATCTACAGGAGCACAATATCTCGATATTGACTATACTTTCTGAGCCTAATAGGTACTGAAAGACAAGCCTATTGTTCAGATGGCTGTAAGTGATTCCACCTGACAGATTTGCTGTTGAGTTTAGGATTTCATAAATGTCCACAGCTGCTGTTTACATATGGTTGTGCATTTTAAAGAGAGATCTGGAGATAGGGCTACTCTGAATGGGTACAGCTGGGTAATTGCAGACCTCTGCTCCTCTAGGATTAACATTAAGAGAACATAATGGGTGTGACCTTTACATGGAAGCCATTCTGTTGTGTGATGGTCACTGAAAGACCAGCCTCTCTGTTCTTCAACTGTGGGACTTGTTGACTTGAGAATTTACACTTTCTACTAGTATTCCACAACTCCACAGGTTCTAAATATTTTTTTGATATGTCCAAAATAATGAATGGATCCCATAAAATAGAGAATAGAGAATATTAACATTGTTAATAATATCAATATAACATTGAAAAGGAAACTGTAATAAAATTAACATCCAGAATTAAAAAAGAGGTGATGAAATATATATATATTTCATCACCACTTTTTTTAATTTTATATATATATATATATATATATAATGGATAAATGCAGTGGCATGCAAAAGTTTCTGCCCCCCTGGTCAATATTTCTGTTTCCATGAATAGTTAAGTAAATAGAAGATGCAGTGACCTGAGATTTATATGCATCTGATGATGTTTAAGATGTTCAGGTTGGGTGACTGAGAGAGCAATGGCAAAACCTCCAGCCTGTGCCTCTTGAAAAATTGTCTGGTGGATTTTGAGTGTCTTATACTGTTGTAGAAGCCATCCTCTTTTCATTTTTTTTCATATAAGATTTGATGTTTGCTTCCATAATTTGCTGGTATTTAATTGAATCTGTTTTACCTCTACCAGTGAAATGTGCCACTGGTTGCAACAAAAGCTCAAATAATGATTGATGCCTTCTTCTTGTCATGAAATTCTGCATACCTTTTTTCTCCAAACAAAACATCCAAAATGCCAAGATGTTCTTTTTTAACCTAGTCCACAGAACTTGTTTTCAAGATGTATCAGGCTTATTTAATGTTACATTTTGTGGTGAGGACATGAGACAGTTTTCTTCTGATGACTCTACCATGAAGGTTATATTTTTGCAGGTGTTGCTGCACAATATTACAGTGGACTACCACTCCAGAGTCTGCTAAATCTTCTTGATATTCTTTTTTCCATCAAACAGGAGTTTTGGTTTGCCTTTCTATCAGTCATACCAGTAGTTCTATCTGTAAGCTTTCTTGGTCTGCAGGACCTCAACTTGACCTCCATTGTTTACATTACGAGCTAAGAAAACAACTAAGTATAAAGACTTGTGTATGTTGGTTGTTGAGACAAGTTTTGAGGAGTCTGAATATGAATGATGCTTTGAAATTTGTGTCACTTAGCCTGTCCTAACAGTGATTGTGAAAAACCATACTTCTAATAAGATATGTTCTTAATTTTTCACTCTAAAATTGTGCAAAATAAAATAAATACACTTATCTTTTGTTAAAGTTTTGAAAATAATGTTTTATCATTGATTGTATGCCTTTTGGAGATCAATTCATCTTCTACTCACTATTCACAGTAATTTTGTCCAGTGGTGTCCAGACTTTTGCATGCCATTGTATATAATTACAATATAAATAATTTAACTCTATCTAAAGTATCTAGTTTGATATTTTGTAATAGTAATAACATATTTAGACATTATACAGTATTTATCCTCCTCGTTCCAAACGTCCAGCATGCTGGACATTATTTTTCTGCGTTTTTTAACTTAACAACCAGCTTTACGTTGTCCCACACACTTTTATGTGTTCATTCCCAACTCTGGCTTTCTAATGTTTGGACAAGGACGTTTAGGTTGTTTTGATAGGTTGCTGAAAAAACTCCCTGAAATGGCAGCTGCAGAGAAAGACGCTCCTTGCTTCCATGACCGAGCAAAACATAAGTTTTACTTAATTATCTGAAATAGATAACTGAAATGTCTTGGTATATATGTTATTCTAGTAGTTTAAGGATACAAAAAATAATGATATTAACAATGGGAAGTTATTTGCAAAGTCTTAAATTTTGCGCGAAACATTTATGTCCAGCCATCTGGACATTTGGAGTTAGACTACTGAATGCTGTGTTAAGCATGCTATGTATCACAAATACACACGTCTTAAAACCATTGGTATTCCTCTATTTTTTTTTTTTACATTTTTCAATGCGATGCTCACCTTCTCATGTCTGTTTAGGGCTGACAGTTCAAGAGATGCTTGAATTATTAGATAATAGATTTTTAAAAATATATAATTATTTTATTATTATTATTAGATAATAATAAAATAGTAGAAATGTACTGCTAAATGTTTATATTTGTTTATATCAGTATGTAATTTTACTGTAAAAAATGTATTGCATATTTCCACTAACAGTTAACTCAGAAAATACATTTAATTTGTATTTTGTATTGGTACTAACAAATGAGTTCATTTTTCAAAATCTTTAAGATTTCATGTCCTTAATTCCAAACGTCCAGTATACTGGACACTGAATATCTTACAGTCTCGATGCACTTTTTTTTGTATTATGCTATTTAAATGGTTGCAATGAACATATTTCATAACAAAATATCATTTGTTTTTAAAGTGTCCTGTCTCAGGACTGAGGAGGTTATGTATAACAGTTATGTCAAGTTATTCCAAACTTTTTATATTATATTGTATTATACTGTTAGGTGTTTATTACCATGTTTTTGTATTATAATTTATGTTTCTTACTAATGTGGTCAGAGCTTAGTGCATTTTTTTCTTAGAGCTTTTTGTTCCTACATGGCTGGGGTACCTCTATGACACACAGAACAGTGAACACCAAACTGAAGAGCTTAAAGCCTTTTGTCTACCTCTGTAACCCAATATTCCTTACATCCAGGAATCTCTTCATGGTTCTCTTCTTCGGTCACTTCTGGCTCTAACCTGCTGTCATGGTTTTGTAAGTAATGGTTATATCTTTATTCGCTCTAAGCCATGTGCTCTCTTGCCACTTGTTTAAAGAGAAACACATCTTGTTTCTCTGACACATGGACCCCATAGTGCTCTCTGTTGCCCTACTGAGCTACAGCTTCTGAGATGAGATGGAGATTCACTCCCATTCTTTACTGTAAACAGAGCTCCCATAGAGTAGCATGAGGATAATATATATAGCAGACCAGGCTGTCTAAACTCTGAATCAGACCACTCTTGAGGATCTGGGGTCTTAACTCTTGCAGGTTACACCTTTGAGGAGGCCTGTTTGAGCAACTTTGTAAGAGTGACAGGTACTGTGGGACGTCCAACATGCCACCAACTGCCAATGCCTTTCCATCAAGTCTGTCATTGTTCCCTAGGACTGGAAGATCGGCACGCCAAAGCATATTAAATGCTCTCTGGATGTGTTTCTTATTACTAGCACATTTTTACATATGTTGCAGCTTTCTGCAGCTCTCTGATTACTCATCTGATTGTCACCTCAGTTTATGTCGATAGAGTACCGAGAAATTCCAGCTTGACTTGGTGGTCATAACCCCACCGGGTCCTCTAGAAGATTTCAAGTGTGATGTCATATAGCTTGTGAAGAAATATTCCTGGAATGCTGAAGTTTACGAAGGAAAGATGAGGCTGTTTCCCCTTACATGACTGTTGGGGGAGATTTGTTGTGGTTGGCTGTTGCAAGATCTACTTCGGGGGACGTTTCCTGGTTTTAATCAGTGTTCCAAAAATAAAAAATAAAAGAATTCCAAAAGTCCTGACGATTAATCTCACATGGACTTGTTTCTGCTCCCACTGCACATTGTGTAATTGAAATCATGTGATAGATTTAGGGGTTTAGGAAAAGGGCACAATCTATAAATGCGTTAAAGGAATTCACATTACAATTGTCTTTGATTTCCATGCCGAAGGCAGAAGCAGCACAAATGACTAAACAGTGCCAGAAGCTCCACATGTAACTCAACGCATTGCTCCTTGGCATCCACAATGTGTTAAATGTCTTTTAAATAAGTCATCGCTTACATATACCAGGCAGAGTGGAGTGTTTCTGTGGTAAAATGATCACCTAACTAAAATTAAATGCCACATTTTTTTTACTAGAAGCTGATTTATAACTCCATTCCAGTATCGTTCATGTTTGTCAGATGAAGTTAGGGCTGTGTGTAATTAGAGGAATTTATAATGAAGTGCAGATAGAAAATTGTGATGTTGAGAATAAACATGCCCCAAATACAAAACACTATTACTGAGTACAGCAGTCTGAGCGGAATGATGGTTCTTCCATCTTCTTCTATACCTTTTTTTATATACCACTGATGGAGAAATTGTTGAAGTGATTGACAGCTTTTGCCTACTTTGATCAATCAAAGGTGGATCCAGCAGTCAGTAAATATAACACAGACTGTGTCTCAGCAGAACAAGGAGGAAGGAACTGGAAAAAAATCTCCACATGTAATTTTTTGTCTCTTCAGACAAAGGCTAGAATTGTCCAGATTGTGGGCTTCTTTGTGGTTTTTCATGGACAATAAAAAGCTAGACAGGAAGAATATCAATGCCTTTGAACTTTGGTGTTGGAGAAGATTTTAGAGAGAACCTTGTACAGCAAAAATAAATGGATCATCAAATTAAAGCTCAAACTCTTATTTTGGACACATTATGAAAAGAGCCAGTTCACTTGAAAAGACAGTTGTTTGAAGATAAAAGATGGATGGATACAGTCTGAGGAATCATGAATGAGCCAAACAGAAGACAGAACTTTCTAGAGAAACACCACCCATGTGGACACCAGAAGTTGGAACTGATAGCTGTTTTAGTATACACTTTATACCACAGCTTTCCTTATTCTTTCCAAAGTACATTTATCTACAAAGTCATATCTGAATAATATGACCACCCCTGGTTTGAAATGAACTGTGATCGTGATGTCACAGATGTCACGTTAAAGGGTTTGCTGCATGTATAAAAATGTGAGCACACTGGTCAGTTATAGCAGAGTGCAAAATGATTGTCATGGACAAAGGATGAGATTTGACTGGAGTCCAAATGGGCATGATAATAGGGTAGCAGGTGAAGGGTGGTACCATCTCATAAACTGCTAACTTTATTTAATGTTCTACTGTAGAACATTAGAGTGCTGCACTGATGCCAAACTAGAACATCAAATCCAATGGGTGGTACACAGCAATTGAAATGTCACAGGTGACCAGTTAACATCAACTCTGGAGCAATGAGGAAAGTGTCAGGGATTTTTGAGTGAAGGGTGGTTATAATTTTTATTTATTTTGGAAATGTATAGGTTGTCCACTATGTTACATCCTTAGCATTTGCTGTCTTGATTAGAGATTATTTGCCATTATAACAAATACGGCACATTTTAATACATATTATACATGATGCAGCCAGGCAAACTACTTGTCTTTGTCACTGATAACATTGCCTTGGAGTTGGGAAGTTGATTTATTACCCAAGTGTTCACTGGTATATCTACACAACAACACTCTAATAATTGATGTGTTAAAAAAATAAACCACCCTTTTAATATGCCGTGTATTTAACTTTGGATTCCTTGGTTGGAGATGCATTGAATATGCTAGATTTGTAGATATAGAGACATAAGGTTTGTATTATTTTTCTCTTGTGCATTAATCATATGGATGCAGGACTACATTGCCATATGTCATGGATCTGGACTACTGCAAGTAATTGTGCTAAATATGCAGACTTTTTATAGTACATTTACTGTCAGCATTTTAGAAACATCAGTTTTAAATATGGTCTGGTCACGCATCTGAAAAGAAAGATGTCTCATATTTATGATGCCAGATTGAATAGTGCTGAAAGGCCCTGAAGATTTATCACTGAGACCACTCTGAAGATGTGATTAATGCCATGTCATTTTAATGGATGTGTAATTTTGAAGATTATTCCGGCGAGGCATTAGACGCTATTAGCCATTTTGAGGGTTTATATTATTTCTTCATCTCCATTTTTCATCACATCACTGTGAGAAGTGTAGTTTATTCCTCTTCTTACTTTGTTGGGTATGGCCTTGCCCAAAATGGCACTTCTCTGTTTTCAGCTGTTACACCGAGGCTCATTTAACAATCCCAGATAGCGAATAGTGGAATTTTGAGTTACAACATTCACAAATTAACCTCATTCCCACGAGTCCTCTGTGGTTTTTCCTGCACTTAGTTAATTACATGAATTGCCTATTTACAATGTTTAAATCACTCCCATACTTAACATTATTACAGCAACATTAGAGCTTAAGCAGGTGTGTTTTTATTTATTTATTTGTTTTATTTTATTTTTATGCTGGCTTTCCATTGTTTCAATTGCAGCACTTCTGTAAAAGAGCAGCAGTGTTATAAATAAACATTTAGAGTTTAAATAAGTTGGTGTTGGTATTTTTTGGGTGTATGTGCTCCCATTAACAGACTCACTCTGTTAAGAGGATATCACCAATGTGGTCTTTACTGAAACTTTTCAGAAGCCATTCTTGAATTATTAACATCTTAAACAAACAAGACCCACTAGCATCTATTCCTTATATTCAGAGATTCATTACTTTGTAATTTTCCAGTGATACACCCAAAAAATAGGAGTCATGTGAAAGCTGAAACCATCTTCTTTTTAGTCAACTTGTTCATTGCTGCCTGTTTGAGCTAAAGATTGTCTTTGAATAAAAGGATAAGCATTAAAAAGATGTTGAAAGAACAGTGAAGTTGATTTTTGTTTGATATCTTTTACTGATGTTTGAATAAATCTCCAACAAATAAAACTAGCACTCAGTTTCTGTCCTGCTGAAGGTCGACTTCCTGTGGCACAAATTTGAGTTGCTAGATGAACCTACATAAAGACCCTTCAGTGCTGTGCAGCCTGAAAACATGAAAAAATATAAAAGTGCCTCAATTTTTTTTTTAGTTCAGCAGTAGATTAGATTAGATTCAACTTTGCCATTGTGAATGTACACAACGGAACTTGACCTCCGTGCAGTGAAACACACACTACTGAACACACTAGGCTGTAAGAATATGTGCCCGAAGCAGTGGGCAGCCCTATCAATGGTGCCCGAGGAGCAGTTGGGGGTTAGGTGCCTTGCTCAAGAGCACTTGTCATGACCTGCGACCTTCCGGTCAGTAAATTATAAATTATAAGCCTGTTATTATATTATTGGTAATTTGAAGGGTTCTTTTACATAAACCATCAATATTTTGCATTTATTTAATATAGTTTCTGTATTAAAACCTTAAGATTTTGGTAATTTGATTCAGATTCGAAAACCTAAGATCTACAGTATTTGAAGATGTTAATAGACTTCAGTAGACAAAGCTATTGTTACAGCTCCATTCATATAAATTGTAGCAAAATCATTTTCATTGCAATTCACATACATTCTTGGGAGTAAGGGGTTGACATCTTAAACTGTTGTATTGTTTTCTCCAAGGCCTGGTCTTGCCCCTTGAATGTAATACCTGATTAATGTCCTTGTTGGTTTATATTTCATGAACTGAACTGAAGCCCTAAAGCGTTTGAGGTTAAAAACACAGCTGCACAGAGATTGCTTTTGAATTACTTGTTTCTTGAACAGAGTTTGGGACACAGCCAGAATTCAGTGTTCTGAGCATCAGTGTAAATGAACTATAACACAATTGTCCTGCTGCTGGTCCTCTATTACATGCCTGTTCCACTGTCTCATGCCTGCTATTACACATTAACTGACCAACAAATTACCCATCATTGGAAGCCTTAATTAGATTATAAAAGGTAATGAAATCCAAGTAAGACTTTTCTGCTCTGTAATTTATTTTGCCTGTCTTTTGGTGACTCGCTTACTGTATTCTGTGGTTTAAAAACGTCTCATAAGAGCTTTAAAGCCAGAGCTCTTTGTGCACACTCCAGCGAGCATCCCTTGGTCTGGTTCACCGTGTTGACCTGCCAGAACTAGTCTTTGCTTTGCACCTGGGTTCATTTATATCTGACAGCTGTTTTGGCCGGGCCTTCCCAGGTCAGTGATTTCAGCCCCGTCTCTGCACTGGCTCTTTCTGCTCCAAAGGATTGTGAAAGCTCCACGCTGCACTGACAGCATCCAGCACCTTCTCAGGAGGATGGAATCTCTCAGACAAACATGCCAACAAACAAAGAACATCTTGAGATGGGAGATGGTTCCAAGTTCTGCTGTGTCGCATGAACATACCACTGCACAGAACAACCTCATTTCAGTCTTCCGGAGACCAGCAGCTTCTCTTCAAAGCTGAAGAGACTAAGGCTGAAAATGGAATTTGGTAATTATCACAATAATAGCTTTGGTAGTACTTATATTGAAGAAGTAAACATTTACATTTACATGTATGCAGTTTTAACTCTTATTGGTATAGTGTTGTGTGATTGCCCAGACCAGGGATTGAACCCCAGCTTACTATGTGGTTAATGGAGTTATCTACTGTGGATGAGGCCTCCAATTTCTAATATATTGTTTGTTGTGAGCATTTGGACCAATCACTGTTCCAAATGAGTTTATTGTAGGTGTTTGATGAATCGAGGTAATCATTGAATCTAACAAAAATTCTTTCAGCCAAAGTGATGCAACATTCCTACTGACTAACCATCCATCCATCTATTTTCCCACCTACTTAATCCTTATCAGGCTCACGGATAGTACCCTACCCTCTCACTGGGCGCAGGGAATTACACTATCCCAACTAAGCCCAGGACAGGGCGCCAATCCATCGCTGGGTGCACACACACGCATGCATACATACACACAAATCCACGCACACACAAACACTGACAATTTAGAGTACCCAATCACTAACTGACCCTTGAGTGTCTATTATACTGTAATATCATATACATCTCGGAAACCACTAACTTTGTGTACTGAGAATGGGCTTCTTGTACATTGAGTGCCTCCCAACTGCATAACAGTGGTGCTCCATGTGCCATTGATGCCAAAGGAGAATGATGACTCCAGCGAGTGGCACCTCAGTGCTTTGCTGCAGATGGAATAGACATGAGTGCCTTCTGTGATCTAATTTGACCAAATCTAATGTGACCAAATTTCCACTGTTAGGTAGGGTGTCATAATATTCTGATATGACCATGTACATTGAAATGGCAATTCTTATTAGTACATGCTAGTGAAAAGGCAATTTGGCAGTTTTAAGTATACAATATAGAACATCATGCTACCATCTGTACTGATTTGAGAGTAATGGAGTTTGCTTACATCATGCAATTTAACAAGCCAAGGTATCTCCTTCTGGTCTAAGGAACATGGTCCAAGGAATTTGTCTGGTCAACCTCAATGCTTAACCTCAAGGGGTTTTTTTTCTACCGTGCCTGTATCAGCTCTTTTATTCCAGCTTGCCACATCAGTCATGAGGCTTGTTTTGCCTAACGGTATGTTCAATAATAGAATAAGAGATGTCTGACAGTGTGTGACGTGTGGTGAACTGATCAAGTGACACACTCACACATTAGAGAGCTTGTCTCTTTACTCAGTATTGGTTTCTGACATGCTTCCTCTTCCTCCTCAGGACCAGAGCTGTCTATGGGCCGTCAAGAAGCATTTGAAATATTTAGGAGGGATCATGAGGACCATCTGACTATTGAAGACAACAAGGCCATACTGAAACAGAGGTCAGTCTTATTTTAGAGGAAGATGTGTGTATAGCTCATCTGTTGCAGTTTGGTGGTCAACGTATACTCAAAGGGAGAGTGTATTGGTCAGAGAGGCATTAGTCTGACAGTCAAAACTACCCAAACAGTAGCAGAGGGTCCTGTGTTCAGAAACGGACCACTGAGAAGGGCTAGAGCATGGGTGTCCTGTCCTGATCCTAGAGATTTTCCACCTTGGAGAATTCAGATGTGTAGATGACCCTGGAAACCTTCATTAACTGCATCAGGTATGTTAGATTAAAGATGGAACTTTGTGGTAGATCTCCAGGATGAGGACTGAGCATCTCTGGACTATTGGGTGGCAATTTGTGCAGGGAAAAGTGTTATATTTAAATTATATCTGCAAGGTGTAAAACAGGGGAGTAATGCATAGTCATATCAGAATATTATGACGGCCCCTGGTTTGGAAAGTCAAAAAAAAGAACTTGTAGGTCCATCTCCAGTGGTGCTTTGGTCTCACCAATTATAAACAGCAACAAAGGGGCTACATTAGTCTATTCCAGTACATAAAATTTTAGGTCCCCTCATAGATTAAGTGAATAACATTGATTATCATACAGCAGTGAGTCTGGGATATTTTAGATTGTAAGAGAACAGTCAGATCTTGTAGTCGACATGTTGGAGAAATGGGCAGATGTTAACACCTAGACTTTGGACCTTGGCTTTGACAGTTGTTGAGCACTTCTGAAACGGAAAGCTTTGTGGGGTGTTCCTTGGCAGCAATGGTGCGTACCTACAGACAGCAGCCTCCAAATTCCTCAGATGTCCATCAAATTGAGCTAGAACAAGTTCAATCAATCAATCAATCAATCAAAATGTATTTATATAGTTCTTTTTACAACAGATGTTGTCACAAAGCAACTTTGCATAATTAACATCAGACCATTTGAATCAAAACCCAAATCTCGATGCGAGAAAGCCAAAGGCAACAGTGGCAAGGGAAAACTCCCTCGCGGCTGGAAGAATAAATCTTGGGAGGAACCAAGACCCGCAAAGGGGATCCATCCTCCTCTGATCAAACTACTGATATAAATTTACATCATCAGTTAAGTCTGACATTGTGCTGTAGTGTAAAACAATAATGATATTAATAAAAGTGATAGTTCATTCATCTGGGGTCAAATTAAAAGTGCATCAGCCTGGAAGCATCAGTGTGATTGTTTCTAGCAGGAGTGTGGCATCTGTGTCAACTCCACTGTGCAACTTAGAGACTGCTGCTAATGTCTTGGTGCCAGATAATACGAGAAACTTTGGAGGTCTTATACTAGTGCATCTCCAAAAATTGGAGACAGTTAAATATGACAGTTTACCTTTTGAATGAAATTGTAAGCACAAGTGAACCTTTTCACATTTTTTTCATTTTTGACTGTAGACTCTATGCCAGGGGTGCACAGTACGTCGATCATGATCTACCAGTCAATCACAAAGGTAGTGTGGGTAGACCGCATGGCATTTAAAAAATAGACGTCAGCCTATCATCCATCCTCGCTTTAAAACATCTCACTTAATTGACATACAGGGAGAATGGTCGAGCACTAGGACCAAGTCCAAGCTGCTCAATCTGAAAATCCTTTTTCACTTTAGACCGCCCACAAGCTCATTCGATTGGCTCTGCCGTTTCTTGCTAACATGTAATTGGCCGTCTCCGCTATCGCTCCATGAAACAGGGTCTGGACTTGTAGACCAGCAGTCCGTGTTCACCTGTCACTGTAAGTTCTAAACATGTATGTTTGTTCTGCCTGTGTAAGAAACCTAAAACTGAGCATTTCCATACGGAGTGGAGGACTTTTTTACTGTCATTTTTGAAGTGTGCTTGCTTTGACCTCATTATTCGGCGTCAGCCTTTTCACACATGAAGATCATTAAGTCCAAGTATCGTTCCACCATGACTGATGATCAGTTGGAGGTTTGCTTGAGGCTGGCTGTCAGCAACTACTGTCCAGACTATGAATCTCTGACTGATTCCATTCAGTGCAAGTCATCAGAGTAAAGTAGGCTAATGACAAAACATGTACACAGTTGTATTGTGCAATATGGGTTCATGTAGTTATTCAAGGTACACCAGCATACATTGTACACATAAATTGTCAATATATTTATAAATAAATATATGTCTTGCATTTTTATAGTAGGTAGATCATTTAGACTTAGTCATTAGATAAGTAGCTCGCAGGCTGAAAAAGTGTGCACCCCTGCTCTATGCCTTGCTTAGAGCTGTTTTGTCAGCATAAGGATGACCAACTGCATATTAAGCTTGTTAGCATATTGGTCATAACGCTTCAGCTCATCTGTGCATATTTTAAGTGTAACTGATAAAATAAAAATAAGTGTAAATACAGTACAAGTGTCACATGGATGCTTTTTGTTTATTCACAGGTTTGCAGAGGCTAAAGCGCTGGGGGAGCAGGTTAACCAGGCCAGGACCAGAGTCAGTAAGTCATTACCAGGTTTTCAGCCCCTTGTTCTGAACACTACCCACAGCCTCACAATCTAAAACAGGATGCTGAGTCTTACTTGCCAACAGTTTTCTCTCCAGGGCTGTAAAAATCTAAAATTCTGACCGCCAAGAGCATTAGCATCATTAATATCATTACGTTGATCAAGAACAGTCCTTGGATGGCCCCCTGGTGTGTCTGCTCTGTTGTTAATGCGCCATGTTTCAAAACTGCACTTTTGGCTAACAGCCTTGTTCATTTAAAAGATTGGCCCCTCACCAGGGTCCCTCCTCCCCCTGAGTAAAGTGCTGTCACTCAGCACATTCCAGGCCTGTTCCAGGACCCAGGAGATCCTGGGAGCGAGCTAAGCTCTCAGCCTGGCTCTTCCGTCCTCACTGTGTTTTACAGGGTGGGAGCTGTTGTTTTTATGAGTCCCCTTAACACACACCTCTACTCTTTTCCACTGCTCCCGTGGAATCTCTCTACTTGCCAGACAGCTGGCGGCAAAGCCTGGCACTGTTCTCATTATTAGAAGAGACGGGGAGTGACAGCAGAACAATTGGACTGTGTTGGATTTCCACAACCTGTAGTGGATCGTTTTGACAGCTTACTGTAACATCTACTGGTGTTAACAGAAGGGAAGCTTTTTCCTGTGTTTTCTTGAGGATGGGTGAAAGTATTAGCTCCACCTAAGGCCTCTGGAAGACAGTAATATTAGCATGAGGATTATCTTTGTCCATATACACAGTATTACCTACCATCTACCTAATAATAGGAATACCCACACTTAGCTCGGAGTGTTTATTCAGTGGTGATTCCTGACATTTTCCTTGTTGCTCCTTTTTAATTATAGAGGTTAACTTGTCCACTGTGGCATGTTGACTGCTGTGTACCTCTCGCTAGAGTTCCCCTCTGGCCTCAGAGGCCCATAGTGCACCACTATTATGCCACTGGGAGACACTTAATGCACTAGAAGTCAATTCCTCAGTACACCTTTACTACAGTGGCTCTAGAACATTACACAAAGCGGTTTCTGAGATGCTAACACCCACTGCATGGCTCTTTATTATCATGCCCTTTTGAACATCAGCCAAATCACATGCTTTGCCATTGAGTGTTACACTCTGCTACAACTGACTGGTGTGCTGGTGTGTGTTATTTATACATGCAGCAAAAGCACATCAGTGACGTCCTGAGCCGAGTTCATTACAAATCAGAGGTGGTCATAATATTTTTCTATGACTCTGTATTATTGACATCATTTGCAAGTGAACACACTAGGCTGTGAGAACATGTGCCCGGAGCGTTTGGGAGCCCTATCCATGGCAGTTAGGTGCCTTCCACTTCAGTCATGCCCTGGCCGGGGATCGAACCAGCAACCTTCCAGTCACAAGACCAGATCCCTAACCACCAGACCACCATTACAGGACAGGGCCCCATCATCCCAAAGAACGCAGTTCTATTGCTTCACAACTCTTTGTGGCTTTATGCCCCTCTAGCCCGCACCTGGCATTAGGCATGATGCCAATAGTTTCCTGTTTATGTGCTTCAGAGGTTCATATTCTATTGGCGGTACTTCTCTACAGGAACTAGACAAGCTGTGTATATGCACTTGTACATCTATGTCAGCAACTTGAAGTAGCTGAAGGCATTCATTAGAAGGGGCATATAATATAAGTAGTATCGTTTAAGACCATCTGCAGACCACCAAAGTACATGGAATGATATATAGCAAGATTTCCCTCGACTTTTTGATGCAGTGATATGTGAGCCACCCCATTAACACCTATCAACACTATGTATCTTGCTCCAACAGCAGTGATGACAAAAGCAAGAAGAAGCCAAAACAGCAGAGCTTGAGTAACTGTCTATACATCAACAAGTTCACCCATTTAACAGCACATTTCACCAGGCTTGTGTGGACACTCTTTTCTTGCTCATTTATCTCTCATTCGTTTTGTTTTGAAGTGCTGCCAGTCTTTACTTCAAGCAACCAGTCAGTAGTAATCAGTAGTTCAGTGGTGCAGTGCGGCTTTCAGGATCAAGCAGCTTCAAGTGTGCCACATTTAAGAACCAAACATCGCTCCAGTTTCAGCGGGGCAAAAAAGAATCTTGACCACAAGCCTGCCAAGTCTCTCCCAGCAGCATAATTACTCATCATACTTATCCAATACCCTGTACATACTGTTTATATGTCTCCTGCACTGCTTGATTGTGGTCAGATTGGGTTCAGATGAAATGGAGCACCTCACCTCACAACTGCACTTGGGCATTTTTTCGCCACAGTCACGCATGTGGCATTCAACTGTCTCAGCAAGCAGAGCTCCATCTAAGACATCACGCCCTGACAGTCTAGAGGTACTGGCATTCATATATTTGTTATGCATTGGTAGGGATACAGTTGAAACCTTGGGTTTATATTGTGCAGTGGGCACATTCCTTGTATCTACACTCATTGTTCATTTTATAGGTCTACTTACCATACAGGTGCACTTTGTAGTTCTAGTTACTGACTGTAGTCCATCTATTTGTCTACTCTGTTATCCTCTTTTCATTCAGTGGTCAGGACCTCCAAAGAGCAGGTATTATTTGGGTGTTGGATCATTCTCAGCACTTCAGTGACACTGATGTGGTGGTGGTGGTGTGTTAGCATGTGTTGTGCTGGTACAAGTGGATCAGACACAACAGAGCTGCTAGAGATTTTAAACACTGTCCACTCACTGTCCACTGTTTTAGACACATCTACCTTGTTGGTCCACCTTGTAGATGTACAGTAAAGTCAGAGACAGTAGCTCATCTATTGCTTCACAGTTTGTTTTGGTCATCTTTTGGTCACCATATTGGAGCTCTGTTGTGTCTGATCCACTCATACCAGAACACACACTAACACACCACCACCACATCGTTGTCACCGCATTGCTGAGAATGATCCACCACACAAATAACACCTGCTCTTTGAGGGTCCTGACCATTGAAAAACAGATTTAAAGGAGACTAATAAAGAATTTTTAATTAGTCCTATGGTGGGGAAATTCAAGATAAGATGAACAATGAGTGTAGATACAAGTTATGTGTCCCTAATGAAGAGGCCATTGAATGTATGTTGTTTATGAAACATAGTGTACACACAGTTTTGTTATAAGTAATCCTACAGCGCATAACAAAAAGCTGTCTTAGTGCCTTTGACGTCTGAATTTAGTCCACTCTTCTGTCCATTTTTAGATCTTACAGCAGATGTTCCCAACCCTGGTCCTGGAGATTTACCACCCTGGAGAATTCAGATACAACCTCTGGAGGGTGGTAGATCTCAAGGATCAGGGTTGATCTTAGGAAGCACATAAGCAACTAAAAAAAACAGATTGATAATTTGGTTCAAGGCAAGGTGGTTTAGGCATGATGCTGATAAGTGGATCATAAACATATATGTGTTAGCACCAAAGGCGTAGCACCAAATTTTGGGCCTTATGCACAAGCAATGCCCAGCCACCCCCCTAACCATTATTAAATATTATTAAATATTATTTCGTTTAATATTCAAAGGAAAATAAAATTCCAGACTCCTCAAGGGCCCTCCCCTCACTTTTTGCCCTGGTAACTCTGTCCCAATTTTTAAGCCATTACACGCCCCCTGTTAGCTACATTAGCCTTATACTGTAGCTACATCAGGATCATTCTTTAGGACACCAGAACCTAAACCGTACTACATAACTGTCCATGGGTAGTGACTAAATTGACTACAGTAGTAAAGCATATGAATCTACACTTGATGGACATTCAACATCTAGCTTCAGTGGACACAGTGAGGGGAGACCATGTGGAGCCGTGACTGCCAGTGAGCTGTTGTTCTTGGCCATCATTTGGATCGAGAACCCCATCCTGTTGTACAACAGGCATTCAAACTCTTCTCTCACTGGCTTCTCCTGAATATGTGAGGACAAACAGATCTGATGGAGGGCTCAGCTATGATGTATGTGCTCGGCTGGATGAGAAGCGAAGAGCCGTCAAAAAAGCGATCGGGGTCCCCGATAGACTTTCCAGATGTGTGGGGATTTATGGAGTCCTGTCCCGTGTACAGCATCTGCTATCCTCTTTGCTCATCTCCCCTTCCCCTCAACCCAGCTCTCTGGTCAATAGCTGTGGCCCACGCTTCTGGAACAGTTGACCAGTCACACAGAAAGATCTGTATAAGCATAAATACCATCAGCATGTTTGGAGCATTAAAGCTGCTTGTATTTGTTCATCCCTGACCTCAATAGTTTCCTTGCTTTAGTAGGATTGCTCATCGTTATGCTGTTTTTCTCTGTTGATTTTTTATTAGAGTGTGGGGGTTGGTTATAAACACCTCCATGGGATGTGCATGGAGTTCATGTTTTCTTGCCTAGCCGTTACAGCCTTGCGTGTTTATTGTTCGTGGCTCAAACCCTAAACTTTGAACTGGCATCCAAATGCGCTCCTGGAGTATCATTGTGGTTTTGTATTGGCATTTGTCTACAGTATAAATGTTGTCAACAAGATGTAAGAATAGTATACTGAATATATGATTATTCTATCACTCATATAGAGTGTTAGTTTTTCAGAAAGTATTCTGAAAGCATCCACTGTACTTTTTTTGTACTCTCACTGAGCAGGATTGGCACTGCAGGCTAAGAAACATGAAGTGATGATGTTGGTTGCTGTCCCAATAGTTCAGACACTGGTGGTTTGTGTCGTGTTTTTGTGAATTAGGGTGACTGCGGCATAGAAAATCTGAAGAGAAAAGCATACTTGTGGGTAAGGCGGCGCCTCTCTGCTCACGTGCACAATTATTAATGATGAATCATGTGCTCATCAAGCCAGTGTTTACAACCACCGTGGCCTTTCTTCTACATATGCCTCAGAAAATCAAATATAACTGATAGAAAATAAGTCAATGGATGATACTTGCCAAGATACCTTTTACTCAGCCTTGAAGAGCGATCACATGGTCTGGCTGAGATTGAGATCATTTTTTGGAATATCCATTTAATAAGAACATAATAGAAGGGGTCAATCGTACAAGATTTAACTATACTGTTTATCATGTTCACTGAGATGAAAATAGCCCCTGCTTCTGGAGGGAAAATGGCCACATGGGAAACCTGTCAGTTTTGTGGAGAAAGTGCTTCAACAGCAAAAATCCTCGTTTTGGAAGTAACTGAATAATTTGCCTTTGCCCAACAGCAGTAAATACTCCATTTAGATGTTAAATGGAGCTTTTATCATAATACTTATACCTACTTGATCATCCAGATTTGTGGTCAATATGACTTGGACACAAGGAGATGGACCATTTAAAAGCACTGCAATGGAGGATATTATCCAGACATTTACAGTACATCATTTACTAAGGCCTATTTGCAGTGTCAGAAGATCTTCTTAAAGAAATGCATTGTTCAGATGCTAAAAGGCCTAATGGAGAGTGTAACCTGGTGGAGAGCAGATACATGTCATAAATTTTTAGCAGCATTAGCTTTTTAGTTGGAACATGCATATGACTAAGTAAGCTCAGGTTGCAGATGTCCAAATGTTTGTGGACACACCTTCTAATGAATGCATTCAGCTACTTTAAGCTGCACACATTTCTGACACAGATGTACAAATGCACACCCACAGCTTGTATAGTTCATGTAGTTACCAATTTTTTATTTTTTATTTTTTTTATTTTTGTATTAATTTTTGTATTACCAATAGAGTAGGACTCCCTGGAGCAGATAAACATGAACCTATCGGCACCACGTGTAATGCCAGGCATAGGCTAGATGGGTATAAACCCCACCAGCATTTAGCTGTGGTGCTGTGTTCTCTGGTATGATGGTGCTCCATTCAGTACTTTTGGGATGAGTTATGGATAAGGTGAGGATGATCCAACATCCTGCCTCAGCAACCAATATTGCTGAATGCAATCAAATCCTCACAGCAATGCTCCAAAATCATTTTGAAACCCATCCATCCAGTTAAACACACATACACAGCAGTTAACATTGAGCAAAGCAGTGGGCAACTCCTATCCACAGCACCTGGGGAGCATTTAGGGGTTAGGTGCCTTGCTCAAGGGCACTTCAGTCACGCCCTGCCAGGGGAACAAACCAGCGACCTTCCAGTCTCAAGACCAGGTCCCTAACCACCAGGCCTTGGCTGCCCTCAGTGAAGACAGCAGAATAAACTCTTTTAATCACCTTGAATTCAGAAGAATTCTCCTAAAACATGTGTCTATATAGTGTACATAATATGAACAACAGTCTTATTTATAAACAAAAATGAATAATTAATGACCTTATTGATCTTTTTCTGACTTTATGAGACATACATGCTGGTGAACTCGGGGACATCTTTGCTCCAAGTATGATTTTGTGCGGCCGATTGCGTATATGCTCCAGCCCACAGGAATCTCAGAATAACTGTCAAGGCTCTTTGCTGGAAACCAGACATTTACAGATATGGAAACATCTTGTGACACATGCATGGGTTTGAAATTAATCTGAGAAACATGACGCTGAAGGCCCAGTGTTTACTGGAAAAGGAAAATAACTGGACCTACAGGAGACCCTTGTGGCACAAGTGGCACGCTCCATTCCTGTCCTCCTGAATTATAAATTCCTGTGGATCTTTTTGTACAATTCAAACTCTTACCAAACTTGTGCTTGAGTAATGTGAATGGCAGACACAAGATTATACGTTCACAGTGAGATCAGTTTACACCAGTGCCACCATTATCATGCTCACTGCTGCAGACTGCTGTTGCTTGGTGAAATATCCCGTTTACGTTTCCTCTTACACACATGCTAGTTGGCTAGCTAATACATACACTCACTGGCCACTTCATTAAGTACACTTACCTTGTATCTACACTCATTGTCCATTATATCAGCACAAACCATACAGGTGCACTGTGTAGTTCTACAATTACAGACTGTAGTCCTCTGTATACTTTGTTAGCCTTCTTTCACCTGTTCTCCAATGATCAGGACCCCCGCAGAGCAGCTATTATTTCTGTGGTGGATCTTTATAAATACTGTAGTGATGCTGATGTGGTGGTGGTGTATTTGTGTGCACTGCACTGGTATGACTACATCAGACACAGCAGAGTTGCTGGATTATTTAAACACTATGTTAGTTCACTGTTCTCTAGTAGACACACCTACCTTGTTGGTCCACCTTGTAGATGTAAAGTCAGAGACAGTAGCTCATCTGTTGCTGCACAGTTTGTTTTGTTCATTCTCTAGTCCATAACTGATGGTCAAAGGATGCTGCAGCACAGAATGCAGTTGGCCGGATAGTTTTGGTTGATAGTTTTCACTCCTGCAGTCACTGAGATGTTTAAAAACATCAGCAGCTTTACTGTGTCTGATCCACTCATACCAGCACAACATGCACTAACACACCACCACCTCATCTTTGTCACTGCAGTGCTGAGAATGATCCACCACTCAAATGTGCCTGCTCTGTGGGGGTCCTGATCATTGAAGAACAGAAAGGAGGCTAATAAAGTATACAAACATATGGACTACAGTCTGTAATTGTAGAACTAAAGTGCACCTGTATGCTCAGTAGAGCTAAAATAGACAATGAGTGTAGATACAAGGTATGTGTACCTAATGATGTGGCCAGTGAGAGTACAAGGTGTTGCTTCTTTAGTTACAAGAATATGTGATTAAAGCTAAAAACAGTAGTAGCCTTAATTGAGGCCTTAAAGCTTACTTAAAGCTGTTGGTGGTTACAACTTGCTGTGGCTTGAGGAAAAATGTAGTTTACTTTATGCTAATTTTTAAATAATTATATTCTTTTTAGCTGCATTATCTATGTATCCAACAAAAAATAACAGAAGTGCTAAATATGTCCAATCAGCTGCATTTGGGGCAAGGGGAACATGTACATATGATTCAGGTATTTCTCTTTCCAAATTTGAGTGAGAAGTTAGTTCTCTTGTCTGCAGTCTTTTTTGCTCATTGACAGTGCTGATTAGATTTTTTGCCTCATTTTACTGCTCTTGCTTTGGTCAACACAGTGTCATATGCTCTGGGAGTGCTCAGCCTCACCTCCTTAATGCACCACTCACCACTCAAAGGACACTCAACCATACACTGTGTGAACATCTCACCAGCAGCAATGCAGTGGAGAAGAGTAGAGTGGATCCTGTATACAGCACTAGTGGCCTTCCAGTCTGGTTCTTCTGGTTCCTCTCCAGACCTATGTCTTCCTCTTGTGCTCTCTCATTCTGTCAGCATGGGCAGGTCAGGCAAGGTTCAAACCACTCAGCGGTTCTGCTAAGTGTTTCTTAATCCTGTTACTTTATGAGGTAAGTTATGACCAGGCAGACCATGTTGATTGCCTTTGGGTTCGGTCAGGCAACTGGATCTCTACTGCTCCGTTGCCCCTTGGGTGTACTCTCTTCATCCTGTTCTCTGTTAAAGCAAACACCTGGCTGAGGGTCATCACAGTCTTCATGACCACTACTGCTGTGAACTGGAGTTGAAAATACTTTTGACTGTGTTTTTGTATTATTTAGTGTAAACTGTTTTCACTGAGCATCTCTAGCCACTCAGCTTGTCAGCACCATCTACTTAGCAGTCTTAGCTGCCATGTGGCTTCCTCATCAACACCATCTGAAAAGTGTGAAGGATCTGTAATGTAGATCCAAATCCAGAGTGAGTGAAACTGAAGTTGTTTGACGTTGTTTTATCCTATGGTTGAACAGTGTTTGTACAGCAGTAGCACTTTGATGAGGAAGATGGCAGTTTTTCCATTTGGCATCTTTCCGTCTGGATGCTCTGAGTACGTCACACTTTTCTGCAGAATCTGATCCAGTGGACCTTGCCATGGATATTACTTTACCATGGACAGAAATGGGTCACCAGAAGTGCTACTTGATATTGGAATCCCACATGTCATGCAATATTTTATCTCAGGTCATCCTTTGGGATGAATGAAGGGGGGCGAAGCACAGACTGTGAGGCGACTAGCTGGGTCACACATTTGCTCCACCAGCCAACTGAGACTCCATCTCCATCCTTCTTCTTTACTTTCTTCCCTCTCTCCACTCCTTCACACTCTGGATAGTTCATGTCGCTGACAAATCCATTTGCTACTGTTTGATGGCCAGGATTTGCTGATCCTCCCCCTTATATAAGGCTTATTCAGCTTTCTTTGCTGTAGTCTGTTCTTATGATGGAACTATAGTTACTTTAAAAGTTTTCATTAATGCTTTTACATGTTTTTCACATCTGTACACTGTACAAAGTGTGGGGTTAGAAACAACCCAATTTGATTAATTTTCATACCTTACCTCTGGGTGGCTATATATCAGTTAAACTGACTCAGGGTTATACTGTAGCAACAGCACCCAGCAACAATGTATTGGCAACAGTTTGAAAAGAGGTGGACTTCACATGCATCAGAGGAGGCCTGTGCTTGTCTTCACCCTCCTAAGGTCAGGGGCATTATAAGTAATTGGGAGAGTCTTATCAAATGGGTGAGTTGATTGGCTACTACTACTACTACTACTACTACTACTACTACTACTACTACATTGTAACAAAATGTGTATTTTTTTTTATTTATCCCTTTAACATTCTGCTCAACCATTTGGTAGAGCACATTTCTGTCACTATATCTTCTTAAAGAAACATTTGAGGTGTGGTAGGCTTAAAAACAACTACTAGAGCTCACTAGAAATGTAACATTTTCTTGTCTGAATGCAAAGAAGCAATGTTTCATAGCCATACCACAAGAAATAAACTGAAGAAAAAAAAAAAAACATTTGTGCTGTTACACCACCACGCAGATGACAAATGAGCATGTTATTGCACAGTTTCTGTGTTAGTAATTTATCTTCTGATTTGACCATGAAGTGACACCTCATTGTATGTTTAAAGTGTACATTAAAAAAAAAAACATCTGACTGTTTTTATTATTTTATTTATTTGAAATTTTGATTTCAGAGGTAGGGGACACAACTGGCTTGAATCTGGAGTGGAGATTGGGGGGAGGAGCAGTGCAAACCTGAACATAAATAATTATTTTGTATTAATTATTAGTTAATATTAATATATTGCTAAAATATTTATTAATAATATTGTATTAATAATTACTGGCTACCATTAATAATATACTAATAATAGCTATTAATTGATATTAGTAATAAATTAATAACATTAATTTTCATAACAATCAGTAATAACATTAATACATTATTACATATGAATAAACTGTTAAAAGCATGTAGCATGAAATTATCACCCAATTTTGTGTTTTATCTTGTTAGTCAACTTCACTCCAACTCATTACCACCAATTTTACACTTATGTTTGGAATGTATGGTCAATAGACCTCATTTACATAAAGTTATACCTCGAATTATATACACACACATTATATACATAGAATGATAAGATCCGTTACTGCTTTCTGATTGGCTGTTTGTTGTGAATTCTGAGTGCAAGAGCATAAAAAGATTGGAGAGCACATAGGAAGTGTTTGAGTGCGCACTGAATGGAAGAATAAAAATCCATGAGTGTTGCGTGAATTGCGCTCTTGCACTTAAAAAGTGTACTCTTGACTTTTGGCAGTGAACCAGATGGAGTGACAGCGGAGATGACCATTTAACAGTAAACGGCAGAGCCAATCAATGAGCTTGTCAGCACTCTAAAGGGTTCAGCTTCAGCGGCCTGTTTTTTGCTGGGTCCTAGTGTTTGACTCGTCTCCATTTAATATAGCGTAACATTGTTTTTGGATGATAAAAGGGGACCTAGATACTTCAGAGGACCAAACCTACCTTTTGAAAACATGGAGGGGACATGTTCCCCCTCGTCCCCCCTCCAAATTACATCAGTGACACCGTCTGTAACCCAGCAGCATAAAAATAAACCAACAAAATCACCCAACAAGCTCAAACCAGCATTTGATTAGAAAAGAAAAACAGTGGAGCATACAATCAATGGACAATAATTTCAACATGTTTCTCTCTACAGAAAATAAATTGACTTTATAATATAAGCAAATACAGCTGGTAATTGACTTATTATAATTACGTATCGAGGTACAGGGAAATTGTAGTCTGTTGAAATGTACCAATCACTACAGATGCAGCTGATTACGTTCAGAAAATCCTGGACTGTTCTTTCAAGTTGTTTATGAGGTGCTAAGATGGTAGGAAAATAATCCTTAATAGAATATGGTATGTATAAATGCAACTGAGAGGAGCCAAGCTTGTCTTGGAGCCAAGAATTAGCATACTACCTGTCCACTTTAAATAACGTTCCACTCAACTGACAGCTCTACTGTTTGCTGTAGCAGCTCCACAATCCCAACCACATGTTTTATTACAGTTGTCAAAGTGTTTAATCTGGCATATCAACAGCACCAGCACTCCTCACTAAATCCACCATTTTTCCATTGACTCTCATTGTAAATGCTCTTAGGCGTGCAACAGACATGTATGTTTTCTTATGGTTGCTATAAATTGTTAGTTCTTTTCACTGTGGCAGCTGTAATAGATGTGTCTGGGGCCCAGCATTGCATCTGTGTTTATGTGAAACATACACACCATGCTCTGTCACCAGCCATGCTGGTAAACTCACTGGACCCCAGTTATCTGTCTCAACTGTGTCACCTACAGGTTATTTAGCTAACCCTCGATGAATAATATTGTTAGTCTCTCTTAGCCTCCTTTTGATTCTTTACCTGTCCAGATGAACTGAAGAAGCAGTTGGAGATGAGAAGGATGCAGATAGCTGCGCAGGGTAAGTCCAGTCATTTGTATTTCATTATGCCTGTCCAATAAAGTCAATGAAAGGGTTTTTACAATGCCATAATGTACAAAAGGAAGGCACAATTGATTGTCAATGGTTACCCAGACTTTGTTTTTTACAATGCTGCTGCTAAGATTGAGTCCTCTAAGCAATCACTGGATTCTGATCCTCCTGATCAATCACAGGTATTCTTCAAGTGTTTGGATAAATCAAGGCACTCACATGATCCAGTATATGTCACAATTAGGGGTTCACTTACAGTGGTGCTGAAGTTTGTGAACCCTTAGAATTTTCTATATTTCTACATAAGCTTAACCCAAAACTCTATTAGATTGTCAAACATCTCCTAAAAGTAGATGAAGAGAACCAAATCAAACAAATGAGACAAAACTATTAGACTTGGTCATTTATTGAAAGAAATAATCAATATTTTGATAATCAGCAATAACTAAACATTTCCAGTAATTTTTGGTCAGCCCTGCTTGGAGGAATCCACTGCTTTCTTCAAGTCCTTCCACAGCATTTATATTTAATTAAGATCAGGACTTTGGCTTGTCCATTCCAAAACATCAACTTGATCCATGTTGAATTAAGGGGATAAGCTCTATTGACACTCTTGGTTTCAGAATAAATATTAGATTATGTGTATAACATGTAAATTAGCTTGGGTCGTAGTGACTTCTCTACCCCCTCACTATGCACAGGGCAGGACATTACACTATTCAACTAAGCCCAGGACAGGGTGCCAATACATTGCTGGGCTGTATCATTTTTTGAAATGTAAATAATATTCAATATACAATATAAAAACAAATTTAAGGAAGAACGTGGTGAAAAATCATTGGTGAATGATGCCCAATAGCATTCAGCTCTGATGTAAACACATATCTGGGTGGGTGGCATAACATTTACACTGATGCCCTTTTGATAAACAAGCTAGAAGAGTTCTGTTAACAAACAACCATAACCTGTGGTGCCAGTGGCCTGTCGTTTAACTGCATCAAAGAAGAACTTGCAAAGAAGCCTGCTTTTTATTATGGGGGAGAATGCTCTAGAAACACACCCAAAGACCTTGAATATAGTTGTTCTGTACACAGAGTCTATGGCGATTGGGCGTTTCTATGTGTGTCCCTTCCACTGTGACTGCGTGGAGTGTTTATGAAAGGCTACAGTATTTTGGTTCTGTGGTACTGTGTGTGGCCTCAGCCACTCAGTGTTAGATGTGGAGTTTGTTAGTGGCATCATGTGAGTTGAATCACAATGTTCCACTGGCTCACAATGTTCCAAACACTCAGAGGGTCTCGTCCCCGCTGTACTGACCAGTGCAGAGACCTGGTGACTTAACTGTGAATGGAGCTGATCCAGATAGAGCATCTGTGTAAATATTGAGAAGTTGTAATCATTGCAACACACAAATGTAGTAGCACTGACACTATAGCACTTGTATTCGTTATACTTGTGCTTCACGTTTGTTTCAGGTGTGATGGGCAACCAGCCTAATTCAGAATCAGACCCTGTAGAGGAGAGTCTACGCAATCAGATTGAAGAAGAGAAGAAAAAGTGCATTTTTACATTACATTACATTACATTGCATATTATGTGCATTTATTACATTTTTTCTTTTCATATACTTGAGATATTGTCCACTTAGAGTTTATTCTCTGTATTTAATACTACAAACTCTTCTGTGTTCCTCTGCTATTCCTTTTGTAGTTATAAGAGCTCTTTTGGACGTTTAAAAAGCTTGAAGACAGAGATCGAACATCTACAGCATCTGCTCCAACGGTCAAAGATCAAGCTGCAAAGGGACTTTCAGGATTGGTGGACTCAGCAGGAGACTAAGCTACAGGTTTTCCAGCTCATTTCATTACATGACAACTTGCTTTTGCTTAAATGTAATTCAGTTTCATGAAATTGCATCTGTCTCCCAGACCCAGGGTAGTCACATTGGTCTGCTGAGCAGTCTCCAGATGGTTGATGTTGATCAGATGATCGACATTTTTAATGTTATTCAGCAACATCTGACCAGCAGACTGGGCTGGAATTGCTTCGTTTTGATCTCGTCAATAGGAAATATGAATCTTCCATCCAGACTCATGAGCAGCTGTGCAGCATTGCTCTGTCCGTGAATCTTTCCTCAATCATTTCCGAAGGAAATGGCTCATCCTGCGCATTGGCTCTGCACGCTCTGTTTTGAGTTTGCCTATTAAACATGAGGTTGATCTTGTTGTACTGATCAAAAATAATCTTTTCTTATACAGTGGAAACATCTGCATCATGTTGAAAATGTTTTTGTTTACAGGAATTCTAATTTTAGAAGGCTAACGCAACCTATTAGCTTTAGTTTCTGAGTCAGCTTTGCATTTAGGGTTTATTTTGGGTAATGCTCTCTTTGGAAGGGCAAATTTACTCATCAGTGCCCAACATGTGTTCAAGGTCTGCTTTGAAGCAAAAGTCAGGCAAAACAACCTGTTTTCGCCAATTGGCCAACCATTCTTAAGAAATGTCTTCTTAAAACTGACTTCCACAATGTTTGTGAGGATTCTGACATTAACCAATGTTGTACTATGTAAAGTGCATAAATATGGACCAATGTGCTTGCACACAGAGGTATTTGACCTCTGCAATTAACCCATCCATTCAATGAAACAGCCCCTATCCACAGATCCCAGGGAGCAGTTTTAGGTTAGAATCCTTGCTCAAGGGCACTTCAGTCATGTCCTGCCAGGGAATCAAACTGGCAACCTTCTGGTCACAAGACCAGATCCCTAACCAGCAGGCCATGGCTGCCCCTTATTTTGGAACTTTATGAGCACAAATACATCTTTGAGTGCTGCCATGTTTGCGCAAATTACAATAATATTTAAAGAAAAATCGTAGGAAGACATTGGTAAAGAAGGCCCAGTCAGCGGGGCAGCCATGACTTGATGGTTACAGGTCCGGTCCTCCCTCAACTGCTCCCTGGGCAGCATGAAAAGAGGAAGCCTACAATGTCATTCATGTGTGTTCACTGTGTACGTTTCACTGCATGGATGAGTCAAATTCCTCTATGTATAATCACATTTTCATTTTCACTTAAGCTCATTTGTACACAATATCAGAAAGATACTGAAACCTGCAACATGCCAGTAGACTAAGCCCACTTAAGGCAAGCCCGGTATTATGTCTGAGTATTCTCTCCTCAGTCTTATTATACATATATAAGACTTTAGTCAAATGTGCTCATGTTGTCTATGTATATCATTCTGCTGCAGGATCAAAGATCAGAGAGTAGAGAAGTGGGTCAG
Source organism: Crenuchus spilurus (assembly GCA_036984385.1). Lineage (NCBI taxonomy): Eukaryota > Metazoa > Chordata > Actinopteri > Characiformes > Crenuchidae > Crenuchus > Crenuchus spilurus. Next base: position 28,299 of record BRDA01068343.1, read on the forward strand.
AGCAGCTCTCCCTGCCTCGCTTCACCCAGGTAAGACTCACCACGTCAGACAAATGTAAACATACAATGTGCAAAGGTAACAAAAGTAAAACAAGACATTTTTTCTTGAAATATTTTAATTTTCATTTACAAACCGGATTCAAAAAAGTTGGGACACTAAACTAATTGTGAATAAAAACTGAATGCAATGATGTGGAGATGGCAAATGTCAATATTTTATTCATAACAGAACATAAATGACAGATCAAAAGTTTAATCTGAGTAAATGTAACATTTTAAAGGAGAAATATGTTAATTAAAATTTTCACAGTGTCAACAAATCCAAAAAAAGTTGGGACAAGTAGCAATAAGTGGCTGGAAAAAGGAAATTGAGCATATAACAAACAGCTGGAAGACC
>BRDA01068347.1:0-16908 GCA_036984385.1 Crenuchus spilurus
AGTAATTCAGTTACTAACTAAGTTACTTTTTTGAACAAGTAGTGAGTAACTATAACTAATTACTTTTTTAAAGTAACGTTCCCAACACTGATGATGATGGACAGGGATATGAATACTAGTTCTCCATATGTTTGAATTTTTTATATATGACAAATGTCACACCATCTGCTCTCACCGTTTTTAACCACAGCTACTTCATCACAGACATGTATGCAGTTGTCACCTTGCTCAGCAGAAATGATACATTCATTTATAGTTACTTTTTGTACTGTTCAGCTTTGCCAAACTGCAGAGGCAAAGGTCCATCACAGTGCTTATTATATACAGCTACTGAGTCTGATGGCATTGGCATCACTTCTGTTGGCATTTCCATGAATCTCTTATCTGTTGATGTGGTTTCCACACAAGTCTATTCCATTTGCACAAGTAGTTTTCAAAAGGAAATGCAGAAATGTTGTCCAAAGACCCAAAGTGTGGATACTCATCTGCTAGATGGAGTGAATATTAAACACAATCTCTCCCTTTACATACAGTTCACCAAAGTGTCTAACAAAAGACCCCAGCCCACGGTGAGCAAAGCTGACCTTTTTCTCCCAAATATGTGGGGTCAGCAGCAACGACATAGCAACCGAAATCATCATGAAGTCATAAAACTCTAGTGGCCTGCAATCTTTAAGTACTAAAGGGCCCATATAAATCTTAAACTGATGCAATTTTGTGGCTTTCCAGAAATCAGTTTTTGTCAGTTCTCTTGGTTTACGGGAGAAGTCAGAGGGTGTGTTAAGCCTTTGCATTAACAATTTTATAGATATTGAGGGTACAGTTGGTGAAGGAAGCCTGGTAGCCACAAATGCAGTAGTTTCCTATCAACTCCAAGACATCACAGATGCATATAATCATGCATATAATCTGAAATTGTGAGACTATTTTTTACAATGCCTGTCAAAAGACCATGTTTCTGCTCCAAATGCTGCTCTTCATCAGCTGCAGCACAAAAACCAGAGTCAGTTCCAAGCCTGGCATTTGTTTCAGGAAATGTCATTTTGTTATGCCATGCACACATTTGTCACAGCCAGAATATCCTTTATGCCCCTTAATGTGTTTTACAAATGCCTTGGTTGGAGCATCGCAGACAATGGTGGATACAAACACCAGTAATTGCTTGCCACTGTGAATGCTACCATGCCATAATACATTAGTCAGATTGTGCACAAATTCTCTTAAATACTCAGACACTTGGTCTTGTTTAATCCACAGTATAACCCCACTATGAAAGCAGACTTGGAGTAATCACAATCCATTAAACAAAGAATTGGCCAAAGTTGAGTTCTGGAACTTTTGAAGTGGGAGACCATTAACCCTCTGATGCATGAATTATGAAATCCTGAGTCAAGATTTAAAAAAAAAAATGTGTCTTTACTCTTCTTTAGGGCATGACAAAAGCAAATATGTTTTTTTTTTTCAAAATTTTGATTTTTTCAGGAAGTTACAGACATATTCACTGCATTGGACTACATGAGCTTAAGCACTCAACATAAAACAGTATGAACTTAATGGAAGAATGAATCAATTTGAGTTTTATCATAAATCCATGAGCAAATATTCCATTGTATGCTCTGAAAAGCACTTGAAGAGATTAAGATGAATACACTGGAATTTGACCTCCGCATTTAACCCATTCGTGCAGTGAAACACACCCACATACACTAGTGAACACACTAGGCTGAGAGAGTTGGTGGGCAGCCCTTATCCACCGGCGCCTGGGGAGCAGTTAGGGGGTTAGGTGCCTTGCTCAAGGGCACTTCAGTCATGTCCTGTCTGGGGATCGAACCGGCGACCTTCTGGTCACAAGACCGGATGTTTGTCTCTGTGTCATGTACATGCTTACAAATTCTACGCCTCTTTGCCAAGAAACATGACAGATCTATGCTGCAAGTTTGTGATTTGTTTACTTGTTTTGATGTACTTACTTTGTCTCAAAAGCATCCAAAGTATGGTTAAAAACTGCCTTCAGTATTCAAAGTACCTGTGGAAACAAAAACAATCAATATCTGCAAATGTTTTTATTTCAAGAAATGCAGGGAAAGTCGCTAGCCTGTCAAACTGTTGAATGAATGAATTAAAATTGTCACTGCTGCCTGAAAATTAGAAAATGAACAATGAAAAATAGAACTTCTACACTAATACACTAATTTAGTATGTGTTTATTTTTTATATTAAAAAAATTGGACATAACCTTTTTTTTTTCAATAAAAATATGTGATTGGACGTTCCAGATTTTAGGCTGGTGTCAAATTGTATACGGAGGGCGCTTTATGTCAGACATCGGGTTGGAGATTTTTGGGGACCTGGCAACCCTGCTGTTGTTTAACATAGATCTGCTCCCCACCTTCTATGTAAGTCCACCCTTTAGTAAGTTCTCCTGCAAAGTGCGAAAAACGTAAATTATTTCTTTTTTAACAGACAATGAACCATAAATGTAATAAAACGATAAAGTGAAAAACTTTTCATCCTTCACTAAAACGACTCTGATTCAATGACGTGTTAAATGACGTGTTATGCGCATGCACGGTACCATGCAGCCAATCATAAGGGGGACATGCGATTATACCATTATGTTAGTGCAGAGGGGGAGAAGGATGTTTCACCGTGCGTAAGCGTAGTTCAGGTACACCTAGCAAGAGAGAAAATGAGTGATACGCGTAAAAGAAGCAGCATTTGGCTGCAATTTACAAACATTGGAAATAGCAGAGTAGAGTGCCGTCACTGCAAACTGAAAATTATAGTGAGAGCAGGTTCCACCACAAACCTGCATCGTTATCAGCGAGAACAAAGAGACTTCCATTGCATTGTAATTGGCTGTACGCCGGCGACCATTTTAAATGTGTGTAACTGGATGTTGATATAGACGCACAATAGCGATATTTGTGCAATTTTTTCTCTCCATTTATTACAAACATTATACAGGCAACACCAAGAAAACCTCTGATAAAAAGGTACTGAGTGTTCTGCCATAAACTGTACAAAATACACAAAAATAAAGAAGTTGCCTTCTACTCCTTTCCGAAGGATAAAACAAGGTAAGCCATGTGCTTGCTTAGCTTCTATTTTGTACTAAAACTACTGTTCATGAAAAGCATACACCAGGTACTGGAAGAATTAAGGGTCTAGGTATATATGGCCGTAGATATATAGATATAAACCCTGGTCACACCAAGTAAAAAGATCAATAATACTATAATTAATGAAGGTCAGGTTGTCAGCATGGATACCCTGTATCCATGCTGTCAGTGAGTGTTGAATTCCTTCCGATAACTAAATATGAATAATCCATTTTTATCATGTGTGAATAAATAACCTGCAACTGCTAAACTTATTTTAGGTGTGCAGAAACCTTCGGAGAGAGGACCTGCTAGCGAAAAGTGATCAGCTGAGGTGGCGCAGAGTTCGCAGTGATCATTTTTTCTACTTCCCAGTTCAAGAACCCCATTGACAGGTACTAAAACAAGAGTACTCGTATTCATCTGTTAAGGCTCCATTAGACCATTACATTATTTTGCCACCAATATATTAATAATGAATAAAAGGAAAAGTAACAAAGCCTTATTTTCCACTCTAAATCTATAAAATTACACAATCATAACAGCGGTTGGGAAAATAAACATTAGTAACAGTAATTCCTTGTGTTCAAAAGCCAAATAGGTGCATTACAATTGCTTGTAGTACACTCAAAACGTCACTGACACTAAAGGCAACTTGCCCCCAGTTGTACACAATCAAAATGGCGGACAAATTACATCATTATGTGGGAGTCGGCCCTCTCTATGTTCTCTCTGACAGTCATATAAGAATAGTCCATCCCTTGGTGCAGTTGGATGAGAGGCGGTATCTACTGCCCTGCCCAAAAGTAAGAATGTTTTTAACAGGACAAATGCACATCATGAAGCAATTATAAAGTTGAGCATAAAAAGACTGAAGGCAGAAGGGCTTCTCGGCACACAAACCATTTGTTTTTGCTTATTTAGATTTAATATGAGGCTTAGGGTTACCACTGTAAATTGGTGGTTCAGTTTTCGACTGGCCGAGTTTATTTGATGCAGACACGAGGGCGGAGTCAACTAAATGCTACTTAGGGACTTGTTTGGAAGATAAGAAGGCTTTTGGGAAACAGTCGGAAAAATCTCGTTCTTAAAGTTGTTTGTAAATCGCTAAGTTCAATCGCTTTCAGGAAACGCACCCCTGTTTTGATGTCACTATTTAATAATAGTTTTTCTAAGTCAATTTGGTACATTTCTCACATCATGATTAACATTCTCATCACAACAAGTGCATTTCTCAAAACAGTCAGATTTTGATTACAGAAATGTTGCACATTCTGTGGTCTATCAGTTGAAATGATACATATTACACACAAAATACAAACTTACACAGAACACAAAGTTACACATGACTGTATGTGGGAGACTGACAACAAGAAAATCGACTGTCAGGTGACAGTCAATTTAGGATAAATTACACAAATTTACCAAAAACCTTTCATAGAAATGTACAAGTGATGCCTGAGAGATTATGACATGTTCAGCACTTTTGCATGTAATGCCCTAGGCAATGACACAAAGCCTACATCTTTTAGAGGCTAAGACGATTCAACAGACAATCAGTAGAACACATTTTGATGAATGTCACATAAACAACTGAAAAGCAGCAGACAACTGTACATGACCATTTGCATGAATGTACAAAAGCATTTGCAAAATGTGGAAGTCAATGAGAAATGCTATTATGATGTGCACAAGGAAATGTGGAGATTGTATGAATAGTTTTTAGAATTTTGGATCTGATGTGAGAAATGAACCAAATCGACTGAGAAAAACTGTAAAAATCAAAAATGCCTTTAGAATATAGAATTTAATATTTTTATTTTGAGATAAATAATTCTGACTGAATAAGATGTTTATTTTCTGACAGAAATTTAATCTTTCTATTCATGTTCCAGTGTGCACCCCTGCTCATTATGCCACTTATTTTTGCACATTTAATCAGCTTGGTAGCTGACAATTACAGGTTCTCAATAAATGAGGATAAGAACTCTATTTAGGATGTGTATGTATTGTGTACTCTGCTCCCCAAGGTGGATGTAAATGTAAAAGATGCAAGTAATCCAGGAAAGTGCAATAAAATGCAAATTTTATTTTTAACACACAAAAACGACTGGACTGCACACTTAAACATAATTTTTATAAACATTTGTGTTTTACCGGTAACACAGGTAAAAACACAAAGGTTTTCATGTTTCACCACCAAAAATGTCTGACTTGATGCGCATGTTACAGGGAAATTTGTAAAACTATATCCCGAAATTACGTGCCTACGCTGCGCATGCATAGTCCAAATCGGGTAGTGACAAGACCAAAACATACAGTATCTAGTGGCTGGTTGCAGGAGTTTTAAACCCCACCCAGAACAGTTATATTGAAGCGGAGCTACAACAAACTTTGAAATAATTTTCCTCATTCAGTCATTTTATCATCAGTTGTCTTAACTCCACAATCTGTACCTACTAATTAAGCCCCCAGTATTTGTCCTTATTAGAAATGTTTTATAGAAGATATTTAGGGATTAAGGGCGTGTGGTGATGAGTTGATTGACCTCTCACTCTGACAGTTGCAGTCTCCTCTTGACTTTCAGCAGCTAAAAACACATCTCGGTTTATTTTACATTGTGAGACTCTGTAAGGTGCCAGCATGAGCTTCACTTGCCAGCTAGGATTCCCTCAGCCACCAGAGGGGGCCATTGGACCCTTATCACAGGCATAATGAGTGCACCTGCTGTCTCCCTTATTTAAGTCTGCGTCACCAAACATTCAGGACTTGGTCTTTGTCTGACAAATGCAGGCAAACTTCTCAGCTGGTATCTTAATTTCTCAGTCGCTAGAGTTTTACTCGTTGCGGCTGCCTCTCAAATCTCAGGTCTCCTTGGGGCTTTACTGTCCCCTCCCTTGAGGAGCCTGTTTTTTCTTTCTTGCTCTCTTTCAGGTCTCAGAATTTGGGCTGTTTTCAGGTTTATGCTCTGTTTTAAAGCCAGTGTGGTTCAGCAGACAGCCTTTGATTTGTACACCAATTCACAGGGTTCTTGCTGCTATTTTCACACCCATTTGCAGGAGGTAGTGCTGTGCAACATCAACTAAGTGTTAGTTTGTTTTGAGTGTTATTATTTGGGTACTTCTCAATCCTTTTGGTTTCTTCTCAAAGCTCTTTACCATCTGTCTGCTGTGCGCTTGGTTCTAATCATAAGTTTGGATCTGGTTCTGTGTTGGGGTCCTAAATTGTGGAACTGACTACCCAACTCTTTGAGTCTGACTCTGTGGAGTCTTTAAAAAAAAAAAACAGCTAAAGACTTATCTTTACAGGCAGGCATTTGGATAATGCACCAGGCACACTATATTTTGTTTTTATCCTTTTTTTTTTTATTGTATGTTCTTACAATGTGTGATGTTTTGTTTTATTTGTCTATTGTTGATTGTTTACGACTTAATTATTTTTATTTTCTTGTAAAGCACTTTGAATACTGTCTGTGATAAGTGCTATATAAATAAATTTTACTTACTTACAGACTCTATTACAATTGAACCACTCTGATGTTGAACAGAAGTGATGTCTTTGTTCAGCAGTAAGCTGTAATAAGACACCCAGTTTTTTAGTAACTGGCTCATTTTTATATGACTAATGTAGTTGAGTTAGCTAAGTTATTTCTAAGGTAGCTGACTAACGAGCTAGTTAACTTAGCTACACCGCTAAGATTAGCAAAGTAGCTGTAAGACACTTCACAGCAGACATTAGCTAACTGTGTATTAAATACTGTCAGTCACATCATTATAAATGAAATAATGATGTGTATGTTATCTTGTAGCTGCATCACTAGCAGAGACATGATTTAGAAAAAAAAGACTTTCACTAAACTGTGTTTAATAGCGATTTTAAAACTTGTAACTATATGTACTTTAAAGTTTAGGCCTAATCTATTGTGCAGCATATTTAATTTTTTCACTGGGTGAGTCTTCAGAGATCAGTTAGTCTTCACAGCTGTATATGATGTGGTTTACAGATGGCAGTATTGGCTGTTAAATTGGCACATAATACTTAAAAAGACATATGATCATTGCAGACTATACTAAAGTTAGTTTAGATGCATGTATACCTCTGTTATAGTGATCAATTTTTATTATTGATCCGTTTTATTTGTAGAGTTCTCCTTTAGTTGAAAGATCCTGCTAGACTGAAGCAGTTGTTGGTGATTATGAGAAGACAAGACTGGAAACTCGCACCAGAGTCTGACCTTTGTAGTCTTCACTTTGAAGAGCATGCCATCAACACTGATTACGAAGTAAGCTTAGGAATTTTGCAGTCATGCTGATATCAGCACAGATTAATAAATATAAGAATGCATTTATAAACTAAATTTTGTTGCACAATCATAAAATTTTGATTTTGGCATGCTGTGAAACTATTCACTTTTCTATGTTTTACAATTTGGACTGTTGGGAGTAGTGGTTTTACTGATATTTATAATATAAAATGTCCAATACTGAATACATACTTAATTATTTATAATAACTGCTATACACATTTGCGAAACAAAATCATATATTTTCAAAGTTTTAACAAAATGTGTCTGTATAACAGTAATTCTGCAGTAATTTTCTTGGAGGGAAAGAACAAAAAACTTTAAACTCCACATAACGAATACAGAGGGAATGTTGAACAGTATCATGACTATCAATGTTAAAACATTAAATTTTTTTATTATTAAGTTTGAAATTTAAAATTAAATTTGAAAATCTGTGGAGCAGATGTGGTACAACAGATTGAACAGCCTGGTCTGCCATAGTGTGTAGTTTGGTCCGGGGCTGCTGAAGCAGTAAGTGTTGGTTGAACAGAGATTTTCTGAATGTATTGTATGGGGTAAGGACCACTTTCAGATAAAGTGGGGTGTTTCCATGGAGACATTGGTGAGTAAGAAGGCAGCGTTTGTATTGGATTCTGTAACGGATGGGTAACCTAACCAGTGTAGAGTTTGTGGAACAGGTGTGATGTTATCATATTTATGCCTCCTAACAGCACAGTTCTGGATCTTCTGAAGCTTCTGCCAGCAATCCCAGAGAAGAGGGCATTACAATAGTCCAGCTTGGAGGAGAGAAAGGCATATTCTTTCATCTTTGGGAACATCTGGTGGAGGTCATGTTTGTCCTTCGTTGCTGCAACAGGTGTCCTGGTCATTACTGCTGCAGTTGCTGAGCAGGATATCTGGGGTTCGTCTTTGAAGGGAGTAGTGGGGATGGGGGAGAGGTGAGGGTCCTCCAATGCATTCCACCACTGCCAAACCAGTGAACCTGGACATTGAGAAAAAGGTTTAGGCCTGTGGTCTCCCAAAGTAAATGCCAAGTAATTGGTCATAGATTTTTATGATGTTTTAGTCTGCTATATGAAAAGTTGTTCATTTTACGTAGCCACACATTTATTGAAAAGTACCTAACCTACCATATTTGCTAATGGCTACATAACTAGCTAACAACCATTAGCTGAGTTGGCATGATGGTTTAAAAAACATTTCCTGGCATTAATATAACATTTTCTTTGGGGAAAAATACATTTAGCACAAAACATGTAAATCAACACTGGTGATGTAACACACAATTAAAGGCCTCTGCATACTTTTTGGGGAGATGACATTCGCGTGGCTTTGGCTTACAATGTGACGTAAATGGAAAGCAAACGAGCAACCGCAGACATCAAGCAGGGGCTTCTTTTACCACGTTGTACACATGGAAGCTGGGCAAAGGCCACGGCCAAAGATATCATTCAATAATGTCTGCTTGGTCATTAAAAAGAGACGTGACATGAAAACAAACATGGATGATTTTGAAGAGCAGCTGGCAGGGCAAGCAGACTATGGAGCTATAGCCTTGGGTTTTTTGCGATGTCATAAATACAGAAAGCAGTGTGAATCAAACCCTGAATTCAAGGGCTGGTTCAAACCATACTGGGATGATACACTGAAAAAAAAAAAAGTCTGTTGGATTTACATGAAAAAAGTATGTACATTGGTTGCGCATAAAGTTGTTTAAAAAAACTGTATTCATGCTGAACACATTTTTTATTTGTTAAATCAATATAACTTTTCTATATTATTTTAAAGCTATTATTTCATGTATAGTCAATAATAATTTGTTAAACCAGCATGATTTTTATAGTATTTTAAAGTTATTCTATCATGTATAGTCAATAATTATTTGTAAATAATAATTTGTTAAACAAGACTTTTTAAAAATAATTTAGAACCATTACATCTTTTAATGCTTTTCTTAATGCAAAATATATTAAGTTATGATTTGTTAAACCAATGTCTTTTTGATGTGAAGCACAGTGTTAAATGAACTAACCTCCATAAATGAATTCTACACTATTATAAGACAACTTTGGCATACTTGATCCATATTGCATATTTTTGTCAGCTGATCTATCATTTAAGTAATTTTATATATCCATCCACTTTATCTAGCAGAGTAATTTACATCAACATTTGCAGCAGGTTTTGGAAACTTTTTTCAGACATCACAGAATTTGCTTTTGGGAACAGTACTGTCTGAATTTTGGTCACACTATATAGTTTACTCTAAAACTAGAGATTTAAACACATTTTGGCTTTTTCTCCATAAAAAATATCAGTCAAAAACTGTACTTGTCCATATATTTATTTGAAAAGCACTTTGTGCTTTGCAAGGAGTAAACAGCAGGAACCATACCTGCTGGAATAAAAATACATCACTTCAAAATGGTTCCATAAAAAGTGTTCTACGTATAACTGAGCAGAAAAAAAATTCCCCTTTTTTCAAGAGAATGCAACACGCAATCAACTTGAATAAATTTTTTAAAAGGATGTTGTAAAGAAAAAAAAACACTCGTGAAGAGAAACTCATGAGCAAGAGAGAGAAAAGGTATGGAAGAGGTAGTGCTTAGGACAAACTACCCTCAGCCATAAACTGTAAAACACAGTTCATTGATAAAGTCTGTTTTTAAAGACTTGGGCTTTCTTAGAAAGTGTACCTCCCTCCAGCTCCATCAGAACCTTCTGAAGCACCTCAAAGGTGTACCTGAGTTCAGGAGGGTAGTCAAGGTTTAACACATACATCAGGCCAAACAGCATGGCGGCAGCTAATGCAACATTATCCAACTTCTGCAAAACCACCTGACCCTCAAGGACAATCCCGATGTTGTTTGGATCACTGGCTTCACTTTGTTTAAAAACATTTATCCCAACTGTAGTCTCCTCTATGGATCCTTGAATGAGGGCTTCTTCTACTGCCTGCAGATTGCACATTCGCAAAAAAACTATTTTAGATTACTCAAACATATTACATGTATGTGCAGAGAATATACTAAATATGTGCATTTAGAAAAAAGGAACAAAGTGAAGAAAAACAAAAAATAACATTTGGAGTATACAAAGTATTGGAGTATAAAATATGGACATACTGTATCTCAAACCATACTTACCACATACTCTCACAAGGTTTTTCGGGTCCTCATTGAGGTACACACAGAGTGCATTGATGATAGATTCCCACCCCAAATAAACATCATAATTCTATTTAAGATAGATAAGCAGACCAAGTTATCTGGAAAAGAGCCCTTTTCAATCAAATGTTACATCAACAAAATAGCATTTTCCCCATATGTATACTTACTTCAGCCATTGGAGCCATGATGCTCCCTAGCCGTTTGCCTATTTGTCCTCCTTGTTTTTTAAACAGACTGATCATTCTCTGAGTGTGCATCCAACTGCGAGAGAAATTTGGACTGCTGGGGCATGGTGGTAATGTGCTTAAACTCTGCATTTATCTGAAAACAATCATAATTACAGACATAATTTATACAGAAGCACAGTGACTTGTCATTATTTTATTACTTTATTTTCTAGTAATCTTATGTTGCTGCATTTAGTTTTAGTGTACAAATGAAATTATTTTAAATGCAGAGTAGGGAGTAGCAGTTGATTACTTCCTATGACAAGTTTTAACAAATGTTCTTGTTCTCAAAACACTTGAAAGTTGAATTTGATTTATGCCAAAAGAAAAGGCGAAGTTTGGATTTGCATCAATACTACTAATCAATGGATTCATTACTAAGTTGTTATTTAAATAGAGATAAAAAAAATTCTATGCTTGAAATTGCATACCTCGCTTACTTCAATGAGTCCTGGCCATCTTGCCTGAAAGTCTAGGATCATTGGTGTTTCACTAACCACTTCATGTCTCCTATATGCAAACGTCTTTTCCATTTTTTTTCTCAGTACCTCTCTGTTGTTCTTTTTAACATCTAAAAGAAGCTCCATTCTCAGACTTTCAAGGCTCTGCTCAGATTCTCCCAACAGGATAGGTTGGACAGTAGTTCACTTCAGACCGCTTTGGTTTTTTAATCCCAAAAGCAGCACTTGATTTGCCTTCTGGTTTGTGCTTAAGAGAGTTTGTCACCTCAGGACACCCAAGCTTTCTTAGGTGAGTGCGGTAGATTGCCAGTTTATTCTTCAAGCTAGCTTTCCAACCAGCATATCCAGTGAAAGAACCTTTTTCAGTCAGACAAGGGTGTTTTGAAATGAGGGCCTGTTCAACGGTGTTGAACTCTTTGTCAGTGACAAACTTTGTAGTGAACTATTTCTTGCACCAACCCTTCAAGAATGTTCGATTTCAGTTTTGGATCTGGAGTAAGCAACATCCCATGTTCCCTGTAAGCTGCATTACCCTGTTCAAGTTTCAACTCTGCATCATAAAACTGAGGAACACAAAAGATGCTGGGCCAAAATGATCGAGAGCTAGATCTGGTGAAGACAGTATGTCTGTGTCAACACACCCACTTGATAGGGATGAAGATTCACCAAGTGAGCGTTGGCATAGAGCAGTAGCTGAGGTGGAAGTCATATCGTCATTCAGAATCAGAATCAATTTATTGTCAGTGCACAGTCACAAGTACAAGTACAGCGAAATTATCATCAGTCAGAAGAGAAACAGTGGAACACAATGGGGAGGGAGGGGAGGTGATAAAAAAATAAAACCCCCCTCAACCCCCGTACTGCACTCTAAGTGGGGCACAGTACGAGGGCCCAGGTGGGAAAAGAAAAACCACCTATTATTACGCCTAAAGCACAACGACAAGACATAGCAGATGGTGAGGGAGGGGCTGGGAGGGTAGGTGGGGGGGAGGGGTAGAGACAGGCCAGCAGTGGCAGACGAGTCCAGCAGCGCCAGAGTGCTTTCGCAACAGAGTCATCATGCCACTGCCCAGGAATAAGCCATTAGAAGCTGTTGGTGATGGGTTGGGGTAGCTAGAGGGTGGGGCAGGAGACAACAGGTTGTTTGCCCTTCTGCAGTCAGAGAGTCTTTGTTTCTCAGTCCGCACGGTGACACGCGATGAGCACAGCAGCTGTGTAGCCTTGAACAGCTTCCAGGCGCCTCCCTTATCAGGAACACGATAAGGTGACAGAGCCTAGCAACACTTAGCAATCCTGCGGGAGAATTCTTCAGCCAGGCAGTCAAGGCCGAATAAGGAAAAAAAATGTAATTTAGTGCGAGCAGACCTGAAATTGCATGGTCACCCTTGGTTAAAGGATCTCCAAATGTCCAGCACTTCACAGAACACCATCTCATCAGGATGTTATCCAGCCAGGTGTTAATCACAGTCAATGTCCGTTCAAACAGTCCATCAGGACAGGCAGGCTCTCCCTAGCCCAAACTCCTCATAGAGGAGCAGTGAAAATATTTTTGGAGTCCACTTGATCTGATCCAATCCATAGGTTTGCAGGTCAGTGCTGAGTGAAGCCAGGCAGACAGGACAAAGAAGCGAGCAGGGTAGGCATAGTGAGGAGAGAGAAGGAATGCGACCGCCTCCGACGAGAGCCAGACAAGAATCCCAATTCTTGGGAGTTGAGGCATCTAGTACTGAAATTACTCTGATTGTCCCTCTATCCTGAATTTCTTCCATTGAAGTGAGGTTCATGAACTCATTTCCAAATAGTGCATCCATGACCTGAAGTCTAAAGTTAAAGCACAGTGCACATTGCCTTTGTACCTCACTAACAAGTTCATAAACGGATTCAGGAAATCCATTTTGGAAAGTCATCCTTTGGCTGCTGCCTTCACTCAGGATGACTCTGAGATATGTCGGGGAATACATCCTTCTGTCTCAATCTATGAAGAGAATACAAGTATTAAGAATTATAAATATTTCATATAATAAGAGTGTCATAAATCACTGGTTTAAAATCTCAGAGCTCTAATTTTTAAAACCAATTTTAAAGCAGTTAGCATTTTGTAGTTTGGCCAATAGCATGAGTAAAATCAACCATTTAAAACTAAGTTTAGTTTGGAAACAAGAAAGTTGTGTCTAAAATGAGAAGTTTACAATATGCTAGCAATGTCTCAATTCAGATCTGTATCAGTCACTTCAAACTATTTTTGGGTTTTAACCACAATGTTCAGAACCCCATCTGATGTCCTCAATGCTAGTGATGGGAAGTTCGGCTCTCTTAAGAAAGCTGGCTCTTTATGCTTGGCTCCCAAAGAAGAGCCGGCTCTTTCGGCTCCCAAACGGCTCTTTGCTTGTTATCATTTGTAGCCTCATATTTAAATGTAAATAAGCAAAAATAAATTTGTGTGCTGAGAAACCCTTTTGCCTTCAGTCTTTTTATGATAAACTTTATAATTGCTTCATTTTCATTAGTTCTGTTTAAAAACATTCTTACTTTTATTTAACTTTTTTTTTATCCCCTTCCCAATGTAGGGGTAGCCAATTAGCCCATCCACTCCGTTAGGCCTCTCCCCATCACTTTGCAATGTCCCTGACTCTAGGAGGGTGCAGGCAAGCACAAGCCTCCTCCACTGCATGTGCTGATACACCGTCACTGGAGAGCCTAACGCGCTTGAAGGAAGGCACACAGGGTCCCCAGGTCTGATTTGACCAGTCAGTAGACGCCTGAGCCAGCGGACATTGCAACGTTAAAGTGATAGGGATGTTGATGGCAAACAGCATGACCGGCATTCGAATTCGCAACCCTCGGGTCATAGTGGTGGCTTTGGCCGCTGAGCCACTCGGGGCCTTATTTAACATTTTTAAATAAACTTTTAATGGAACACAGGAAAAACAAACACACACTGCAAACAAATCTACAATATCAACAGCAGAACCAAACTCTTAATGTTGAAACACTACATAAACCTTTAGTGCAGATTGGCATTCAAGAAAATCAGACACCTCAGTTTGGATGGGCTGATGCGATTCCTTCTGTCTGTTCTGCCCCTTTCCTCAGGTTTGTTAGCAGAGCTAATGAGAAATTGGGAGCCGGCTCTCATTCAATGGTAGTTGGCTCTTTTGATTCACTACCAAGCATCGGCTCTTAGAGCCAGCTCTTTTGCGAACGACACATTGATACGACAATGACACTCAATGCAACATTATCGTATTGTCCTTCAGAAAGTAAGTAAAAGAATTTAGTCATGAGAGGAATATGAAAACATATATCTGAAACTATATAAAACGATCACTCTGAAAACTGCTTTACTGGCAGGAGAAAAACAAGCCTTTCTTTATTTTAATTAGCACTGCACACCAAATTAATAAATCAGTCCAGATTATCCCACTATTTGAACTATTATCAAAAATAAAGTGATTTACTTCAGTATAAATTAGCAGGAGCTTATCTAAACTGGGTGGCTGTATGACTCATACTAACATAAAACCAGTCATCCCTAGATACAACTCGTATGTTAGTATGACTTATGACATGTAATACATTAAAAATTCTGTAAAAACCCAGAATGTTGAGGGGGAAAAGGTGGCAGTGACAATGCAAAGACAAATAAAAAAAAGTGTGTGGATTGTTAGATTTTGTATCTCTTCACCACCAAACTTGAAGAAAGTGTTATTTTGTATACACATGCAAAATGTTCATCACTACATTTTAGGATTTACCAAGCTTATATGACATACCTTTTTAAGGTCACCATACAGCTTGATCCAACTGTGTAACTGGCCAGTGGATAAATAGCAAGTTCACCGAGTGCTACCAGTTGTATTTCTCTGGTCGGTGAGGAACTTAGTTCAAAAGCTCTGTAGTGTTCATTGTACCACCCACACATCCCTTTTACAATGAGGAACAACTTTTCATTCATAACACACATCTGAATAATTTTGGCAAACTCTGGCATTCCGCTTACTGAACCATGGGCTAATATCATGCCATCGCTGTAAACAATGCCACAATTTGATACATTCTTGGCCAGATTAACTACAGATGTGCTAGGGCTTTTTTGTCTAATAGCCTTAGCCGTCTCCTCCTTCAATATATCAACTGGAACAGTGGATACACTGGATACATCTAGGCTAGATTTACCATATGATGGGGAGTGTATGTGAAAAGCAATCATCATTTGATGTTTTGAAGCCAAAGTCAGAGGAATATTCTTAAAGCAACTTGTCTGTTTCACAATGTTCTTAAAAAAACTGTTTGGTTTCAAATCTCATTGTCCTGTGACTAGAGGGCCAAAACACCTTATCATCTAAGGGTAGTATTCTAGAAAATTGTGCTTTGGTAGGAGTCTGACACCAGGAAAAAGCTCTTCAGACCTCTGTCTGTGCTCAATTATCTTGCTTTCAAGGTATGAGATGGATTCATCATTATGCACAGGAGCGACAATCAACTCAACAATATCTTTTAAATCTATTAACACAAGCCATGCTGGCTCAATTTCAGGGACAACAGATCCTATCACAAATGGGAGCAACCTCTACAAGCTCCAATTTTCATGAGCATTGCCACCAATGGTTTTCCGAACCAAGAAACTCTGTGGTACAACATGTGGCTTATTCGTTTTGTCTGACCATTTGTAGGGAAAAGCCAATATAGCCTTGTTCAAGTCCTCTAATGTAAATAACTTCTTCGAAATCAGCAATCCCAAACAGTAAGCCAGCTCAACAGGCACAACGCCCTCAAATATGTCGTGAGCAACATCTGGTGGGAAACCAGAAACGAAAATGAGACAGATTTTTGGTAAAAATGCATGCTCTTTTTGACTCCAAAGCAGTGAGAATTGCTCTCACAAGCTGATTTGATATGATCTGCATGGTCCTCCTTCATTCTCAGACTGAAAGCACCAGATGCAACACCGTGACACCTAACATCACAGCCCTTTCCTGTGCAAAATCGGCAGAAGTAATCTCCAGAAAAGCTTTCTACATAGCCTGCAATGCTATGTGCTCCCAAGTTATCAGCCACAATGCTCAGCACAGTTCCTTTAAGAGACTTGCTTAATAAAGGCACATACATACCATGGTCTTCAAGAGTTTGAAGATCCTGAAGAAGAGGTTCTAAGACTTTGTCATAAGTTTTTACATCACTACTTTGGCAAAGTACTGCAAGATAAATATATGATAAAGACGAGTGACAGCCTTGTGGCAAGTTACATAATATCCAGTAAACACCACAAAGCTGGTGTTTTTTCCGAGAGGTGCCTAGCGGGTTGCAGGTCTCAAAATCATCCACATACAGACGAAGATATATTCGTAACTCCTCTGCATTCAAGAAGCAATTTTCCTTAAAATAACAGGGGACCTGAATTCATAAGATGGGTCAAGTTCAATGTGCTGCTGTACTCTATGCCTTGAACTTTCTTTTCAAGAATTTCTTTGTTATTTAAAATTTGTTGCAAAGATTTTAGTAGTGGGACATACTGATAAGTGTTTCTTTTTATGATCAAGTATGTAAATACAAACCGGATTCCAAACAAGTTGGGACACTAAACAAATTGTGAATAAAAACTGAATGCAATGATGTGGAGATGGCAAATGTCAATATTTTATT
>BRDA01068350.1:0-37396 GCA_036984385.1 Crenuchus spilurus
GAATATTAATTAAGTTACTAAGACAAGCTGTTGAAGACTTTCTACGATTGACTTTAATTCGGGGCACAGACATAGTGTCAATATAGTTAAACCTAAGTGACGCCTCAAGGCAGCTCGCAGATGGTTGGTTAAGCCAGTTTATCTGCGGCCCGGTCTTGGCTCTTGTAAGTCACTTATTTACACTACTCTGCCGGCTAACTACTGTACTCCATCAGGGCAGGTAACGGAGCTCTGCTCCAGAGCCATACTGACCTGCACTCCTCTTTTTGTCATCTTTTCATCCCTCGTTCTTTCCATTGACTTCCATTCATTTTCACATACACTCAAGCCACAGAGTTTCTGTGTCCCAACAGCCACCAAAATTCAAGTACTCCATCAGGGCAGGTAACAGAGGTCTAGTGCAGAGCCATACTGACCCGCACTTCTCTTTTTGTCATCTTTTCATCCCTCATTCCTCCCATTCATTTTCACATACAGACATGGCAACCACCTCAGATACCATAGCAACCACCTAGTCATACCTTAGCAAATGCCTTGGGTGCCATAGCAACCGCCTTGGGATTCATAGCAACTGCCTTGGGTACCATAGCAACCGCCTTGCGTGCCATAGCAACCGCCTTGGGGCCCATAACAACAGCCGTGGGCCCATAGCAACCACCTGGGGTCCCATAGTAACCGACTTAGAGCCCATAGCAACCGCCTTGGGTCCCATAGCAACCGCCTTAGGTGCCATAGCAACCGCCTTGCGTGCCATAGCAACCGCCTTGGGGACCATAGCAACGGCCTTGGGTGCCATAGCAATGGCCTTGGGTGCCATAGCAACTGCCTTGCGGCCCATAGCAACCGCCTTGGGACCTATAGCAACCGTCTTGGGTACCATAGCAACTGCCTTGCGGCCCATAGCAACCGCCTTGGGTGCCATAGCAACCGCCTTGGGGGCTACAGCAACCACCACGGATACCACAGCATCACCTTACAAACCAACTGGGATACCTTAGCTTGTGGGCCATGTTAGCAATGCGCAACATCCTGCATTTCCTTCAGGAAACACATTTTTTCTAGTTTTAATAATATCATTTGTTTAAATGTTGACCTGGCTTATACAACTCATGAAAATTTCATTTTCAGTACATTTCTATTCAAACATTATCAACATTAAAACAAAAAGGCCTCAAATGTGTCTTTCTCTAATGAATATAAAATATATGACAGTTTAGCTTTGTGTGTTTTTAGTCAGTTTTGTGTTTTTAAATTAGAAACACAAATAAACGTTTTTACAAAGATGTAATTTTTGGAGATGCACTATTAGTTATGCATCATATCCTTCACAAATAAAAAATAATGTTTACATAAAAGCTGGTAAACACTGGCACGCATGTGCAGTCCAAACGGCAGGCAATCCAACCGAGCAGCCACTAATGGAACAACACTGGTGCGTCATTTGCATTACTGCACACGTGATCTGGAGTGTGACGCGGGCTCTTAACTCCACTTAACTGTGCTGCGTTACAAATATGCCGTTTTTCTTTCTGTCAGTTTTTTGCCTGCTTTTTATTTTGTGCATTTGTTGTTTATGTTAATTTTAACGTGTTTTTGTGCTCACACAAAAACAAATTTCGCTCCATAATATCAGCTTATCACAAATGGATAAATTAAAGTTGATTTTTTTAAATCAAAGTTGAAATGAATTCATAGTGATAAAAAGTCCCATAAAGAATTCCCTACAAAACAATCCACTAAGAATTGATCTCCGTAATTAAGCGTCCACTTCAGTGATTGGTCAGTGGGTCAGGTGATGTGAAGTTAGGGTAATTGAGCAGGACTCTTACGTCATTACCTTAACAGGCTTTAAAATTGAAGCCCAGCGGAGGAGATCGTTTTTTCATCACCATGAAAGCTTTTCGTCCTGTAGTCAAAAAACTTTCAGAGCGACACAGAACAAAATCCAGACTTCATGCTCATGCCGTGTTCATGTACAAGCTCCAGAAAGAAGTAAGGTTCAGTCTGCTGCTAGACCTGTTTTATCAACATCTCTCAGTGAGCTGGATATCTTGAACATGGGGGTTATTTACCCAAGCAGAGATTCTCCGGTTAGCCAGAGTTTAAACCTGTCCGATGAGAAGGATAGTCCTTTTAGATAGTCCTCAATTCTGGGTTTAAACCATCTGGTTAGCTTGGCAATACAGCTTTGTGCTATATGCCGCATATCAGTAAGCCTGGTGATAATCTTTAATCGGACTATTTTTTTTCAGTAACGAGTAATCTAACGCGTTATTATTTCCAATGCAGTAATCAGATTAAAGTAACTTGCCCAAGTCACTGTGCGTTACTATTTTTTTTGTAATTTTCCTAGAAAGTAGAAATATATTTTACTTATAAAATAATATATATTTAGGATAGTTCTTTACTCATGCCACGTCGGTCAGTGTGATACTTATCAATTTTCCAATTCACATCAAGTTTTAAATGAAAAACAAACTTTATTTCCAGGTTTCCACAGTACAGTTACCAAACGAAAACGGTAAGAAAACCGTGAGCTTCCACAGCCTTCGGCTATGTTCAAACTTTTCTCCTCCTCACTCGCTAACACACAAATATTAATTTATCTAGTTTAAACCAAAATATTACAAACTGTAAACTCTCATGCAATCCAAATATCTTAAACCAATAGTCAAAAAATTTAATTACTGGTAAATACACAAAATATAGTAAAATATAATAAAAATTAATAATTTTTAGAAATTGGCCCATTCACAACAGAAGCTGGACTTGAAGTTGGTAGGGCAGTATGTACAGGTGCTGGTCATAAAAAGACTATCATAAATTTATTTATTTCAGTGATTACGTTCAAAAAGTGAAACTTTTATTTTAATTCATTACACAAACTGATGCACTTCAAATGTTTTTCTTTTAATTTTGATTATAACTCGCTACCATGCTCACTACCATATACTGTTTTGATTTGTAAAACCACTCCTTGCTGCTCTAATGCTGTGAACAGGTTCAATTTTCAGTTTTGCCAATCCAGTGTTAACAGTTAAAGGTCAGGTCAAGTATTTAAGTGAAGTCAAGAGACTATTTTTTATTTAAAAAATATATTTAAGATAAACCATCTTTTTTTATATATAAAGCATGCATTTTTTTCAGGAAATAGTTTAAGTTCAACTTTAAATGTCAGGAGATACATTGTTGCTGTTAAATGCATTTCTAATAGTGAGGATTGGCAGGTGGCAGGGGGCTGTTTGCAGCTGCTGAATGTAACTAATAAAATAACTCGTAATCTAATTTAGTTACTTTTAAAATCAGATCTTAAATCACTTAAGTATTCAGTAAAGTAACAAAGTTTACTTTTTAAAGGAGTAATAAGTAATCGGATTACTTTTTCAGTAACTATGCCATCACTGGCCATATGTCAGTAGGTTGGATAAATTGAGCCATCAGAGCTGGATAACTTCCTTAGTTCTGTTGAACAAATGTTTTGTTTGGCTAACTGAAATTGATGCACCTCACTGATAATGATCTTGTCTCCAGGCTCGGCCAGTTGATGCTGGAGAGGTCAAAAGGCCACGAGTCCCGACCCAGTTCCTTCTGCGTAGAGTTGGCCTGGAGGCCGCCCGGCTCTCTTCATTGAATCGCTGCCGTGTGGTCACCCTAAAGGAGGTGGAGATTGCTCTGAAGCAGCTCAGGCGCAGGCAAAATGCAGCACCTATGGACGGTGCATGACCTGAAAGTTTCTTTTTAAAGTTTGTACATATTTAAATGTGTAAAAATAAACATGTGGCTTTTATTATTGGCTGTTGCCACTGACTTGACCATCATTGCTGAAAGGCTGTTACTATTAGTCTCAACAATGGCTGTTACTATTTAAATTGGGTGTTTCAGGTGCCCCTATGTAGAGAAGTTGGTTCCAGAGAATCATGCTTTGTGGTCTTGAACAGTGAGGAGCTTGTTAACTTCCTTTGAACACAAGGCAGAGTGTTTAGTGAAGGGTGCTAAATGGCCCAGATGCTTGGTTTACATCCATTTATATGGGTTCATTTTGGGAGAGAGGTACTTTAACCTATGGCATGTTTTTCTCTTTTTGGTTAAACTTGGGTATAGATTGCACACAACTGAGGCATACTTGACATGATCTAAACTCATACAAGCAAATGTCTGTACACAGCTATGAGAGGTCTTGATTAAAAAAAATACAGTGGGGGGGGGGGTGATGTTAAATTAACCAAAAGTTAACTACAGCATAGAGGATGGTCATAACTCCATCAGAGAAATACCCTCCAGATGTCTCTGCATGAAGGACAAGGGAGAAGTGTAATCAAGTCCATAATGTCATACCTGCATCTTCTACTCATTGCCTGCAGAGTTCTTTACCAATTTTGGCATGCTCACAGCTTATGGTTGAGTATAAATCACCACATTGCTATTAGTTAATTCTTATTAAATGCCGCTGTAAATGGTGGGTTCATTCTGGTAGCCATAGTGTTGAATTACATGCCCTTCTATCCTAATCATGGCTGTGATTTAGTGTGCAGATTGTTGATTCACTGTTTAATGTTTTTATGCACAGAATAAACAGAAGACTAATAAAAGTAATCTCAAAATCCATTCAACATGATTGAACATACACAATTGAGATCCTGCAGCTTGTTCTAATAACGAATCTCTACAAATCATTGTTGTGCCACATGGAAATGTCTGTTGTAGCTCTCACATTGTCACTCTGATATTGTGAATGACAAGTTTCCAGAGCATTGATGTAGAATTGGGTGGCTTGGTGGTTAGTATGCTCGCCTCTTATCTCTGAGTAGGGTGACCAGATTCCAATTCACCGGACGTGGGACAAAGACTGTTCGTGTGGGACACCAATGCATCGAGGTAGTCTAAAATAACTTGGCACATAACAGACTGCAAATAAAAATGTGTGTATATACAGTCATGCTCGAGTTTACACACCCCTTGAACTTTTTCACATTGTCACCTTACAACCACAAACAAATGTATTTTATTGAGATTTTAAGTGATCGACCAACACAATGTACCACATAATTGTGAAGTGGAATGAAAATGATACATGGTTTTCAAAATTTTAATCAAATAAAAATCTTAAAAGTGTGATGTGCAAAAGTAGTCAGCCCCCTGTACTCTGATACCTCTAAACAAAATCCAGTGCAATCAATTGCCTTCAGAAGTCACTTAATTAGTTAATACTTGTGTGTTCAGCTGTGTGTAATTTAGTCTCAGTATAAATACATCTGTTCTCTGAAGACCTCAGTGGTTTGTTAGGGAACACTATTGAATTGAACTGCAAACCTACCAAGACATGGCCGTCCACAGGTCCACCTAAACTGACACATCGAGCAAGGAGAGCAAGATAAGAGGGGAGTGTAATTTCGGCAAGTGTAATAGCATTGCCAGAATCATACTCCCCCCACAAAATCCCCTGTGAAGAAGCTACATTAAAATGCTTTTGAGGGTAACATCTACACACCTAGACATTTGACATATGTGGGGTTTTACACACCACTTAAACATAATCCTGTGTGGAGCCTGTTAGAACAGCATAGAAAAACAGGACACAAACAAGCAAAAAATGTTGCTTTGAACAGCACCACATCAAAAACCTGCAAGAAACAACTTATTTTTCATTTATCACACAAAAATATGCACCCTTATCTCCACTGATTTTATAAAAGTAGGGATTTGAGCATTTAATCTATAGACTAATACATTTGACCAGTCAAAGCTTAAACATTGTTTCTAAATATAAACTGTGATTATTCAGCTTGTTTTTGCAGTGCAGGTGTCTCCGGTTAGGTTGTTATAATATAATGTGTGTGTAACACAACTCTGTAAGCACACTTGATGTGTTTATAACTCAGCTCTGGGCCAGAGAACATTAATTAAGATGTACAGTGTAGTATACAATGTCATTATTTCTTCTGAAAAGATGCAAATCACTGAATTTAGACCAATAACACCAGATGATGTTAGGAGCTGTAGCAGAATCTCCGTTGTGTATTTTGTTCTATAACGTTCTAATAATATGGATTTATTTAAGACTTCCGTTTGTTAAATATAACACTAGTGTTATACTAAATATAATAACTAGTGCTTTGTGAGATGTTCTGTTGTTTTCTGTGAAAGAAATTGTGATAATAGTAGTTATTTAAATACAGAAACAACAGAAACACGGAGTGCGATACGTTCTGCCCTTACCGCTGTGTGATGCGCGTGCACGCGAAGGGGACTCGGATTCTAGCGGGGAGTCAGAATTCGGCACAACACCGGTGCTGTTCTGACCTGATTAGTTTGTGTTGGTGGGCGCCTTTAATCTGCGTCCGCAGTTGACATGATCAATCAGCCCGCCGTGTCCCCTGATGACAGTTCTCACTGCTTTCCCACACAACCATTTGAGAAATGCCAGATTATAAAACACGCATTTTGAAAACTGGAGTCTGACTATCAGTAACAATGCGGGACAACGTCTCAATTTGCGGGATGCCTGAAAAGTATTGAAAATGCGTGACTGTCCCGCTTTGTGCGATACAGAGATCTGGTCACCCTATCTCTGAGGTCTTGGGTTTGAGTCCCCATCTGGGTGGAGTTTACATGATCTCTCTGTGTCTGTGTGGGTTTTCTCTGGTTTCCTCCCACAGTCCAAAAACATGTAGATCAGGTGGATTGGGTACTCTATAATGTCCGTGTGTGTGTACTGGCACGCTGTCCTGGGCTTAGATGAATAGTGTAATGGCCTGCTCTGCGCCCAGTGAGGGGGTAGGGGACTAACTGCGACCCTGATAAGGATTAAATGGGTGGGATACTGGATGGATGGATGATATAGAACTGTGATTACACTTTTTACCGGAGCTACTTCTTGGGTGTACCGTTATACAGTATACACACCTGCCAGCCAATCAGAAAAGAGTATTTCTCATCTCTGGTCTTCATCCGCCTGCTTGCCGGACTGATTGCTGCCGCTCGCGCTCTGATGCACGTCGCCATGGAAGCAGCATAAATGAGTGAGATTCGATTCAGTTTCTCAAACCGATTCCTTCCAACATGTTCAAATTATTCTGATCCGATTCAAGTATTTTATTCAAGTTAGCATTTGTATCCCTTTAGGTCTAATAAGTGAGTCTGGTGTTTGAAGTGTGACTCGTTTATCTAATTGCAGGACTGACACACACAATAATACACCGAATAACCACCTCCATTCTACACTTGACGTGGTGGCGGCGTGCTGGAGTTTTTAAACACCCAAATGTCACTACTGAACTGGGAATAGTCCACCAACCACAAATATCCAGCCAATAGTGACATGCTATCAAAGTATAAAGTGTAAGTGTAGAACTGTGCACATATGTGGTCAGTGTATGTACAAGAAGGTAGTTTTAATGAAGTTGTGTCTTATTGTGTGTGTTATACATCGTTTTACCAGGTGGAATTGTCATTTAAGTTCCCTGAATACTTATTTACTACAAGTGTTCAACCTTGACATACTACAAACGAGCTCGATTCAATTGGACCTCTGAATCTTTTCGACCAAAAAGATTCAAAAGAAATGATTCACTCAAATTGGAGCCGGGCGCGTGCGCGTCACCAACAGCTGCTTGCGCGCGAACTGCAGAGAGACTGTCCGCTGTGAGAGACACCTGTTGCGGTGTGTTTAATGCTCACACGGTAAGTATCTGTTTTGTCCACTTTTCTCACAGTCTTTATCACTCGTCTTCAGGGTTAACACGTAACAGCGCGGTTTATATCCTGTCTGTTAAACGTAAGAGGTCATAGTGTTGAGTTGAGGGCGGTCGGTGTGTTTTCTCTGAGTTTTGCTGTGAAGCTGACAGGCTGAGTTAAAGCAGGCCGCCAGGATTTAACGGTCAGTATGTGTAATTTTAGATTTTAATAGCTGAACTGATTAAATGACACATTGTTCGTTTGTGCGTTTTACACTCCGTGAACCAATCCTTCACGGAGTCCTTTTTTTGTGAAACACTTCAGACCTTTATTGCTTAACCGTTAAGAGTTTAAAGGTCACAGGCTACTTTAGCTAATGACAGCTACCAAAGCTTTCACTGATTCTCTCTCTCTCTCTCTCTCTCTCTCTCTCTCTCTCTCTCTCTCTCTCTCTCTATATATATATATATATATATATATATATATATATATATATATATATATACATACATACACAGAATGTGTGTGTGAGAGAGAGAGAGAGAGAATCAGTGAAAGCTTTGGTAGGAAAATAAATATTTTACATTCCCTGCATGCAAAGTGACTTTTTCAAGCCTTTTTTTATTTTAATGTTGATCAGTAAGCCTTATAGCTCATGTGTTAACTGGCCAATCAAAGACATATGGGCATATTGTCAGCAAAAGATTTTTTTATAGTTTTGACAGTGTTGGCAGTTTCTAAGTCCTGCTGGAAAAGGAAATAAGCATCTCCATAAAGCAGCAGATGGAAGCATGAAGTGCTCTAAAATCTCCTGGTAGACAGCTGTGTTGACTTTGGACTTGGGCCAACACCAGCAGATGACAGGGCACCTCAAACCATCATAGACTGCAGAAACTTGTCTTCAGATGCCTTGGATTGTGCGTCTCTCCACTCTTCCTCCAAACTCTAGGCTTTATTTCCAAATTAAATACAATATTGACTTTCATCTGAAAGCACTTTAGACCACTGAGCAACAGCACAGTTCATTTAATTTTTAGTTCAGTTAAGATACTTCTGATGTCTTGAGTTCAGGAGTGGCTTGATATTAGCAACCTGGTAGTTGTAGAGACGCAGTTTTTATATGGTTTGAACAGTAATTTACTCAAACTCCAGAAGACATATACTAATAATTTGTGATACTGGATTTCTGATGTTCAAGAGCTATAAACCATGGCTACTGAGCAACATTAAAACAAAAAAGGCTTGAAATATGTCACTTTCAAAAAGGTA
The DNA here is from genome assembly GCA_036984385.1 of Crenuchus spilurus. NCBI lineage: Eukaryota > Metazoa > Chordata > Actinopteri > Characiformes > Crenuchidae > Crenuchus > Crenuchus spilurus. Next base: position 8,944 of record BRDA01068350.1, read on the forward strand.
AATTATAGGGATGCACCAATTCTTTTGGCCGAGACCAAACAAATCTGAAACCAAAGATTGAATGTTTTTTAATTTATATAAATTGTTATAAAATTTGTAACTAAACTATTTCTGAAAATATGCAGTATAGTTTGTCAGGAATTAGTCTGTTTTTAGAAGTTGGTTTGACATAATTTAGGTTTAGTAATATGAATTTAATTTATTGTTTTATATTTGTATATAAAACAAATGTTAGAAAAATGACATGAGACAATAAAATATGATTAAATATTAAGATTAACCAATTTTGCCAATGTGATTTTTCACACAACAGAATTTGACCTCCGCATTTAACCCATTCGTGCAGTGAAACACACACACACACACTAATGAACACACTAGGCTGTGACAATGTGTGCCCGAAGCGGTGGGCAGCCTTTATCCACCTGCGCCCGGGGAGCAGTTAGGGGGTTTGGTGCCTTGCTTAAGGGCACAGTCATGTCCTGTCTGAGGATCGAACCGGCAACCTTCTGGTCACAAGACCAGATCCGTACCACTAGGCCAAGGCTGCTTCATGATATATGAAGATGCATGTATTTTGCATTATTACAAATATGTAATAAAAAATCATGAAATAAAATGATGAAAATGTCTAAAATGAATGATTTAAGTCACATGGATGTTTTGTGTGTTTAATGTGAGTGTCATTTTTTACAGACACTGAAACACTTCACATTTCCTCTGTTAATTGTGAGACGTTCGCTAACACTGCAGCCACTGGAGCACAAACACAAAGCTAAGCAGCTGTATTCTGGCTTTATCATAACAAGTGTAGTTTAATAAAGGTTGTGCTTGTAGTTTGTTGTCTTCTTCCATTTCACCACCAAACTATAACTGTGCTGGTGATCCTGTGTTTTGTTAACGTGAGGAAAAGCACAATTCTGAGTGTCCAATATTAATCTAACTTTACACCAGTAAAGTTACACTCTGGTTCAGCTGGGAACTAGAAAAAAGGTAACACTGTCATTTAAAATGTCATTGTTCAGTATACATTATTTGGTCTTTTTACTTATTTGGCAGAACACCGAAAGTGTTTGTTTTTGCCATTTTTGGCTGAATAATTTCTGTTGCTGATTATTCAGTATATCCATATTAAATTCTTATTTTATATTCATTACATCATTCATTCAAACTTTGATATGTCAAATTCAAACCTTTTTAAATTAAATTATGAGCCAAAATAAACCTTTTCATAATGTTCTAATTTAACAAAATATTTTTTGTATATAACCACCACATCATAGTTATTTTTGAGAATCTAGATTATTATTGAAACATTTAAACACATTAATTGGTTTTGTTAGAACTTTAGAATGGCAGTGTCAGTAATATCTGTTTGACCTGTGTTTAGAGCTACTGCATATGGACAGACAATACATAGGACAGAAGTTAATTGTCCACTTTAAATCATTAATCTAATTTATGTATGATAGTTAATTGTCAACTAAAATTTTAGAATTGTCACAAACCTAGAATATTATGACTTACACTGAGTAATAAGCAGCAAAGTCCATAATGATCTGTGTTCTTATTCTGGACAAAACCACATTTTCAGATTGGAGAGCAGAAATACTCAAAAGATTATTTTGAAATAATAAGCTGTATTCTTTTACATTTAGTGATTATACTTGCATGACCAGACAAATATAACAATTTTACAGTACCGGTATTTAGTTGACTTCAGCATATAAATACAGTACAGAATACAAAACAACAAATTTTCGTTTTTGTTCAATGTGGTGTTTTAATTGCAGTAGAAGAAGGTATATCATAGACATTTTTTTGATGATCGGTTTTTATTCCAAAAGTATATGCAATAAGTACATTAAAATTAACAGCAAGTTTGTTATGTATAAAATGTGTCAAGTAACTTCATAAAATGTAGATGTACTGGCACTCCCAAAACGTGTTGAAGTTCAGTTTCTTACATGGAGTGTATATAGTTATTATGTATGAGATGAATTTATATGATCAAGTGCATTACTGGGACTTGCATGTCATAGACTTTAGATGACTACAACTCTGTATTCACAACAATGTGGCAATATTGTATTTATCATTCAGGAGATAAGATTCATTATATATTGTGATACTGTGAAGAAGGCAATACATTGGTGAAAATAAGTATTTAATCCAAAAATCACATTGTATGATGATTTAAATAATTAATTTGCATTTTATTGCATGAAATAGGTACTTATTTTTTCATGAAATAAGTCATTTTAGTACAGAAAAAGCAGTTACAGAGGTCAGATGTTTCCTGTAGTTCTTCATAAAGTTTGCACACACTGCAGCTAGAATTTTTGCCCACTCCTCCATACAGATCTTCTCCAGATCTTTCAGGTTTTGGGGCTGTCCCTGGGCAACATTGAGTTTCAGCTCTCTCCAAATATTTTCTATTGGGTTTAGGTCTGGAGACTGGCTAGGCCACTCCTTTTGCAGAAAAGCACCCTCAAAATATGAATTTTGGGATGGTGTTCTTGGGGTTGTACTCATCCTTGTTCTTCCTTCAAACATGGCGAGTGGAGTTTATACCAAAAAGCTCTATTTTGGTCTCTTCTGACCATCCAGATGGTCATTGCCAAACTTCAAATGGGCCTTCAAATGGATATATGCTGGCGAGAGCAGAGAGACCCTGCGTGCCTTGCAGGATTTTGAACAAATATGACGTAATGTGTTACTAGTGGTCGTCTTTGAGACTCTCTTCAGGTCATTGACCAGATCCTCCCATGTAGTTCTAGGCTGATTCCTGACCTTTCTCAGAATTATCCTTACCCAAGGAGGCGAGATCTTGCATGGACCCCAAACCAAGGAAGATTGACAGTCATTTGTTTCTTCCATTTTCTAGTAATTTTCTAACAACAGTTGTTGCCTTCTCATCAAGCTGCTTGCCTATTGTCCTGTCGTCCATCCCAGCCTTGTGCAGGTGTACAATGTTTTCCCTAGTGTCCCTCGACAGCTTTTTGGTCTTGGCCATGGTGGAGAGGTTGTAGTGTGATTGATTGTGTGTGTGGACAGGTGTCTTTTATACAAATCATGGGTTCAAACAGATGCAATTAATACAGGTAATGAGTGCAGAATAGGAAGGTTTCCAATAGAAAAAGCAACACATCTGTGAGAGCCAGAATTCTTGCTGGTTGGTAGGTGATCAAATACTTATTTCATTTAATAAAATGCTATTTAATTATTTAAGAATCATACAATGTGATTTTCTATTTGTTTTAGATTCCGTCTCTCACAGTTGGTGTACCTATGATTAAAAATGACAAACCTCGCCATTCTTTGTAGGTGGGAAAACTTGAAAAAATGGCAGTGTATAAAATACTTATTTTCCTCACTGTATATTGCAATTTTTAAAAATCCTGTTTTTGTATAAAAAAATTGCAGACCTACAAATGTAAAAGTATTTTTTTTTTAGTTTTCTACTACAATTATTACATTGACCACTTAAATAGATTTAGTTTTGCTCATGAATAAAGAATGTAATAGTAGTAACAGTCAGCTGAAACACAGTATAAGTGTTCCCCTTTTGCCTAATTAAAATAACACCACAATCTACCCTAGTTTTGATTTAATCTACCTAGTATGCTTGATTTGTTTCTCTAGGAGTGAAAGTACAAAGACACATGATCAGGCAGAAAGCATTAAGATTGCAGTCATGGGTTGTGGCACCTCAGTAGCCACTGAGAACCAAGGAAGGCCTTCAGAAATTGGTGAGTGGATACTCAACCCTCATGTTTTGCATTACTGCCATAAGCATTCATTTAGCATACTTGAACTTTAGTCATTTTATTAAAATTTTCACAAGTGATGACACTAGATCTACAGTACATTTCTTAAATCTGTTTGACATCTGTCTAATGAGATTTTCTCCTCATGCGTCAGACAAGATGTCTCAAGATGTCATAGCATTTTTCTGTCAGATACTTTGCCCTTCTGAAAGCTGATTTTCATTCTCCATCAGTGTACAATTTGTGCTATTCGCATGGGATTTTTTTTTCATAGTGTTCTGTGGTAATTTATTTTACAGGTGTTCCTCTGTGGTTTGATTTCTCTGAAGTTATCTGAGAAAAAAACATGCTGAATTTCTTATTTTTCACCAGCACTTCTATGATAAGTTTTGTCCTGTCCAAACAAATATCTGTGATTTTGCAAGCAGATGACATCTTGTGTTGGACAGAATAGATTTTTCACTACTGCCCATATTTGTTTTTTTAGCATACACATCCACTATTGAACCTCCTGTGGGAGAACATCATCCAGGTCCATAGAAAATACAACTAGGAACTCAAGAAAATTGGTTATCCTGTAGTAATTTAATTGATGTCCAGATTTAAGATTCCCTGATTGGACATGTAAAAGTACCATTATGAACTTTCTTCTGATAAACTGATCCAATCCGAATAGTGCTACTGTGACTAGAGAAAAACAGATCTGATCTCTGAAGTTTGAGTGAACTCTGAACTTACTTCCTCCTCCTTGCACAGATATATCAACCAAGCAGCCAAGTCCTGCGCCGAGTAAGCTCTGTCCTGTAAACTTTGCTGTAACCTTTGCTTGAACTTCCTGGCCTTCATCAGCATCCTCACTCAAGTATTGCCATGTCCCATTAAATGTTAAAGAGTGGTTTTGCAGCTTTTCCAAAGTTTCTCTGAAATACTCATAATTAGATTTGTTTTCATGACCCATGTGTTTTACCACATGCTACGATTTCAAAGTTCCAGATCCTTATTGTGATTAAGTTAATAACAGTGGTTTATGAATACCAACAGGACCTCTGTTAATGTGTTAGGTAACTTGACCACATGCTGTTGTTACTTAATTTAGTAGTATAACGCATCCTAGTCTTGCCTTGTCACCATGTTAGTAGTCTTTGACTGGAACTTTGAGCACGTAGCAGCTTCCTTGTATATTAGTTCTACAATATTAGTACAGTATACAATCTACTCCACCCTTTCTCCCATGTTCATTCTTCATCTCAGCTGTTCCACTTCTTTAATTAGCAGCCATGATGCTGACCTCCTGAGACATAATCTATTATTAGTAGAGCTTCTGCACTCCAGTTTGTTTCGGAAGCTTTAAGTGTACTTATATTAACTAGCACAGGTGCACTTGAAAAAAGCATTAGCTTAGTCTTTTGAAAGTAAGAACCTAATCTATAGGCTCTCATAATAACATACTATGCTAATAATGTGACCAAACATGCACTGATATTGAACTATTACATGTGTGTTTTAGTCTGGTTTTTTTTCTTCTTTTAAAGTATTATTTCATGCAGTAATCAATGTATCAATCATTTGAATAGAATTTAATTAATTTGCCATTGACAGATTAAATTGTAATGGTCTAATTTCTTTCTATCTAATTTTTAAAAAAATAATTACTTCCGTGATACTCAACAGTCTTTTGTGTGAAAATTTATATAGTCAAATTGGCTGGTATGGGGCACATAATAAGAATGAACAATTCAGTTCTGTTCTTCCAAGTAATTAAAATATTTGTGTTATAGCTATGAAAGCAGCTGTACTGATCCAAAGATGGTATAGGCGTTATGTAGCCCGATTGGAGATGAGGAGACGATACACCTGGAACATTTTCCAGTCCATAGAGTATGCAGGAGAGCAGGACCAACTGCAGGTAACACCACATATGCCTTACTCTACGTAATGCTCTATGTATGAGCTCAGTGAATCACAATAAACTGATTAAAGAACTAAGAAGAAAAATCCACTTCCATTTAATTTGGTTAGTCATCCACTTGACATTGTGATTCATATAAAAGGGCTTAGATTAAGCTGTAAGACAGGTAACAGCAGTACATATTAAATTAACTGGAGTTTCCTGTGATCCATTTTTATTCTTAAAGCTTTCCAGTTTCTTCAGCTTCATGTTGGATAACTTCACGCAGCTCAATGGGAATGGACCAGGTATTACTATTATAAAGCAATAACCTATGTGTTACTATATATGTTTATGTTGCACTGTGGAATATTTTGGTATATGTGTGTATTAATACATGAGACCAGTTTAGTTTGCATTCTGATGTTTACTTTCTGCTATAATGTAATTCTGATTCTATATTATAATTTTGTGTCTTAGGCAACCCCTTCCTCCACATGAACAGAAAGCAACTCAATGACATTAGCTCAATTTCCTCTCATATCAAACAAGCAGGCTTCCTTTTGACCATCATGCACCTATCCTTTTAAATGATTAAAAAAACTATGGAGAAACACAGTTGCTTAGCAACCCAAGGAGATCCCATTTTGAGCTCTGTGTTTTGTGGAGGGTGCCAGAGATGCAGCAGGCAGCCTCCACATGCAGTCAGAGGATTACAGCAGACAATTAGCTCCAGCTTATTTCAAACAGACTGAGAACGCTCAGCAGAACCCACAAGAGAACCTAGAGGTTTTCAGGGTTTGGTGACCTTCAAATCATACATTCTTATGGCTATTGACCAAAACTATGGATGGTGCTTACAAAGCAAATATGAAATGTTAATCTAGGATTACATGTCACTCATATATGCTTGAAAAGGTTGCATCCTGCCCATTGACAGTATACAGAGCACAGATGTTCTGTGATGCATGTATGTACTTCATGGCTTCTGTGACTGCTGTACAGTTCTGTAGTTTGGTATTATAGTCAAGGCTCACTCTGTGAATCTAGAAAATAATCATTTTATATTCTACTCATATGAGCAGTTGTACTTTTAGGGGAATTGACAAGTAGCCACATACTCTTTGTTTGTACATCAGCAGCCATCTCAGTAAACACATCTTTAAAAGAGGTTTTCACTGGAGTGACACAGGAGAGCTCTTCCTGTTGCCAACAGAAACAGCTGTTAATGATGTTTGGGTTTGGGTCCATTTTAAATAGATTTGCAGCAATCACTGAAAATTTACATTTTCAAGAATGGCACAATAGTGGCTCTAAACAAATCCCAGGGAATGAATGGATCCTATTCAGGCTGAAGAGTGCTGTGTTTGGCTTTGTGCAACAACTGCATGAGCAGCAGAGCAATGCCTCCTAGCAGCAGGGTCCAGATTGGGTACTCATAATGTAATGGATATGAGAAAACAATATCCCAGGCATGTTATGTAACACACAGAGAACACTGGATAGCAATACCTAGGCAATTTTCTGCACAAATGTTTATTCAGTAAAGTATATGCTCATTTTAGGCCAAAACATCACTACTATTTAAACCATGGTTGTCATATTTGACATTTGGTGAGAAAAAATAGAGTAATTTGAAAACAGCCAAAATGATCAAGGCAAATTGTGAGATTTGGTGATGTATTGAATCATTTACTAAATGATTGTAATCAAGTGAAATTGTTATTAGGTCAGAAATCTACACCCTCATACAGTATTTAGGAGAGCTTGTTTTTTTTTCTTGACAGACCTGATCTCTCACCTGCTGGACTCAGCCATAGACCCTGTGACGGAGGAAGTTAGACAGTGTAAGTACGAGCAGATTGTGGTGCCAGAGTCATACAGTGGCCCTCGCCTCTCCTTCCCCCTGAGTGTCACTGATACCAACGCCCTGCTCAGTGCCTTCAAGGAACAGCAGGTACAACACACTGCAACTTTAACCAAGAGATCAGCTTAGAGTTCCATGAGCCGTAGCCGGGTTGCTACTCTTTGGGTCACAAACTGATGCCTATAAAAGATCCGTTCCTGAGTCAGGGATTGCTAGCTGTGTTATGAGATAACAAGCCTCAAAAGTATATTTATGTATGAAATTTACTGCAGGGAATACATACCCTACATTATACTCAAATATTTAATATTAATTTAATTTCATTGTTTTAATGATAAAGGATTCAGTTTAGTTCAGCAGTGGATTGGCACTGTGTCTAGTGAAGGGGTAGGGGACTTACTGTGACCTTGACCAGGATTAAAAGGATAAGATAATGGATGGATGTATTCAGTTGAATTATTGTAACATCATTGGCAATGTATTAGAAACTGAACATGTTCTTTTCTATGAAAAATCCCTCTCGCATGCCAACTTTTAACTGATGTGTTTATGACAGATACTCTTTTCTGATTAGTTGGCAGTCTATTAATTCTATATAATGGTACACCTACCAACTAGATCCAGTAAATAATTTGATCGCTGCCATTCTGTATCAATGCTCTAGAAACTGAATTGTAACAACAAGTAAATTAGAGTTAGTCTACAACAACAACAGCCACTAACAAAAATGAATGATTTGTGATTTTAGATTGCTCCTCATATTTTCTTTGTTCACATAAATACACAAAAAGGTCTAAATGGTGGAGGAAGCACCCTTCTACTCTGTGTTGCAGTTCTTTTCAGATAACATTTCTTGTTTTTGGGGTAAATGTAAAAATATAGTCTAAGAAGCATTTAAAATGAAGTTTTAATTAATTGATTCTCATGAAAATTGATCATTGCTGATTTATAAAGATTGTAAATATTACTTGTCAATGAGTAATCATACTCATTCATATTTGATAATCTATATCATATTTGAGAAACACTTGACTCCTGTTATGAATTATGCAGGTAAATAAGGCTCAGCTTTTGTGTTTCTCCTCTCTAGACTCTCCATGGTAAATATGTGTTGCAGTTGCTCCATGAGACACAGAAATTCTTAAAACAGATGCCAAATGTTATTTACCTGTCTTCATCTTATGCCAAAGAGATCACAATCTGCGGTAAGCATAAATCACTTTCATTGTGTAAATCTTTCCATCTGGATACCCCCTATAGTTCTGAATTACTGTTTTGAGTGTTTCTTGTTTGTTAGAGTTTAATGATTTTAAGCGTAGTTTCTGCCATGCTATTACGATGTGTTTCATATTCTGAATGCATGCATGAGTGAAGTGCTTCCTGAATGAGGAAGAGTGTGTTTATGCGGTGCTTTATGAAGCACTTCATTGCACCTCAATGGGTTCCTCATCTCCAAAGCTGCAATTTATCAGCCCCAGTAGTGCTTCAGATCAAATTAAAACACAAGACAGCATTAATGGCAGGATTCCTACATGGAAATGTTGCATCTGATTACTGTAAACAAAAGCGGTTTGTTTTTAACAGACACATTAAAGCACAGAATGAAATCATTTTTAATCAGATTGCAATCAAATGCTAATAAGTGTCTTCATTATGAGCAGTAATGCTTTGGCTCTTCTGGGGTGCTCAGTACCACTTTTCTGATACTTATACTGAAACCTTGAATATTGGCCAATAATGATCTAATAAAGAAATACACAGTCATATCATGTAATTGTGAGCTATTTTCTGGCTAGGTTTGCTACAAGATTGGATTGGATTCATCCATTATTTTCTGTTGATACCATGCCTGTGCCTGAAGGCCTTCAGTATTTGGATCAGATTTATTAGACAAAAGGAGGAATAGACATCTTAAAAATAATAGCTTTACAGGAGTAGGCTTTTACAGTCCTCTGTAAGAATGAGCTACTCTGTTCTACCATGCAGGTGATCTACATGGACGACTGGATGATTTACTGCTAATTTTCTATAAGGTAATAATGAAATGTCATAGACTTTATTTTGAGATTTTCCTCTTTAGATAAAAAAAAAATGCAGCCGTTCATGTGTGTTTTCTGATTAATATTCTCTATTCACATGAATGACACTTGATATGTGCAGTTATTCAAATATAATTTAAAATGAAATAGTTTCAATGGAAAACAACCCATTCTGAGATACATAGTTAGTTTCTCACTTCATGATGATGCTGTCATGTGCCATGCATTAATCATGAGCTACCAGGCTCCAAATAAACTTAATCACACTGTAGATCCCCAAGATCACTTAATTATTGTTTTGTGATGCATTGCATATTTTTAGCTAATTGAATCATCTTAAATCTAGTCTAAATATCTAATATTTTTAATTTTGAGAAATTTACTCATACATAGAGCATTACTTAGCTTAGTATAAGTCTAAACAACCTTTGACATAACTTCTCAACATTTTAAGTAAATTTATTAAGTAAAATGAGATTGGCAAATAATTTTACTTGATGTAAGATAGCTGCTGTAAACAATGTTAAATACGTTTTATAAGTTTGTCATGAATATAACATCTGACAGTTTACCTTTTTGAGTTAAATTATGCAACAATGCAATTTTTCTTGGTATTCTGATTTTTCTATGTGCTGTATAGATATTTAAATGTAATTTAAAATGATTTTGCAAACTCATTTTTTTTGCAGTTTACACTGCATTGTCAAACACTTATCAAAACTCTTTTAAATAAATAATAAATATTTCGTGTAATAAATAGTAATGGAATTGCAAATAAAATCAATAAGTATTATCAACTACTATAATAAATTCACATAAGATATTTGTTTGAAAAGTTTCTCTTGTTCCTTAGAATGGTCTGCCATCTGCTGAAAACCCCTACATATTCAATGGAGATTTTGTGGACAGGGGAAAGAAGTCTATTGAGATTATAATCATACTGTTTGCCTTCCTGCTCCTGTACCCAGACCACATGCATCTGAACAGAGGGAACCATGAAGATCACATCATGAACCTGAGGTAGACTGATGCTTTCGCAGACTTCATGCGGGATTGGCAAACTTATTTAAACATGATTGTAACAGCAATGTTTTTCAACTACAGAAATGCAAAAGAACCAAAAATTGTGCCTGTGTATTGTCTTTCAGATACGGTTTTACAAAAGAGGTTATGCAAAAATACAAGGTATGTTTTGTTGTGTACACATTATTTTACATTGAACACTCTCTGAATTTGCAGATTACATTCATTAAATTGGTATATTGCATACATTTGCTTGGAAAAAATGCAACGTTTTTAATACATACAGAGAAATATTTACATAAAACCAGCAAGTAAGGAAGGCCTGTATTACCATCCAGGAGCTCAGTAATTCAGTTTAATCAACATAATTCATAAAAAATTGCTGGAGTGCACCAAGAATATGTATGTATGTATGTGTAGATAGATAGATAGATTGATAGATAAAACACACACAACTGGTCAAAAATGTTAGAACAGCCCAATTTTTTTGTTCGTAACGTTTAAAAAAAAAAAATTGAAACAGATTGAGTTTAATGTCCCATTGCACTTTGAAATGAAAGCATAGGAGTTGAATAAGACATCATGGAACCAATTTATAGACGAAAATGTATCTAAACTTTGGACTCAAGCAAGCACCTTTAAAAGTTAGCACTTTTGTCAGATATAACAGCTGAACACACTCGTGTCATTCTTTCTACAATAGACATCAAATATTCTTCAAACAATTCTTCACAAATCTGTAACAGGCATTCACATAAATGGGTGCCACTTTTACGTTTGCTGTGCTTTTCACTTCATCCCAAATCATCTGGTTGGGGTTTAAGTCTGGAGACTATTCTGCCACTCCATGTGTTCAGGCTGACCATCTTGTTCTTTTTTCCTGAGGTAGTTCTGGCAGAGCTTGGCCTCGTTTTCTTGCTGACCTGTTGTGAGTGTGTGTGTGCGTGTGTGTGTGTATGTGTGTATATGAATACTGTATATATACAGTTTAGGTCAACATTATTAGCCCCCCTATGAAAAATTAATAATTTAAAAATTATTTACCAAGTGCTGTTAAATAGAGCAAAGAGCTTTTAATACAGCTTTTTCAAATATTCCAGTTTTATTTTGAATTAAAACATTTTACTTTGCTCACAGAAATGAATTTTTTCCCCCCAAAAAATGTCAAAATTATTAGCCACCCTCATGGTAATAGTGATTTGTGTATCCTTTTTGCTGGATAACAGCCTAGAGTCATTTGCTGTTGTTTTTACAATGCCAGTCCATTCTTCTTTGGCAATTTCTCAAGCTCCTGCAGGTTTGATGGCCTTCTGGCATGAACCTTCTTCTTCAGTTCACCCAACAGATTTTCAATGGGTTCAAGTCAGGGCTTTGTGCAGGAGAGTCAGTAATGTTCACTGTGGTCTTCTGGAAGTAGTTCTTCACCAGGAGTGATGTTGTTTTGGGTCATTATCATGTTAGAAGAGAAAGCGATGGCCCAGACCAAGTTTTGCTGCTGACTTATTAAGGTTTTCTTTAAGAATCTTCACCTATCCTTCTTTCTTCATGATTCCTTCAACAAGATCCCCATTCCTTGACAAGATTCCCAGGTCTAGATGCACTGAAACATCCCCACTGCATTCTCCCACTACTGTGTTTCACTGTGGGGATGGTGTTCTTTGGGTTATAGCCTCTCCTTTTTTCCTCCAAAGAGCTCTAGACATGCTTCCAGTATGCATAATCTTTCTCCAGGTTGTTCTTAGCATACTTCAGTCTGGTATGAAGGTCTTTTCTGCAGAAGTGGATTTTTTCTTGGTCTGCAACCTCATTATTCATTACTGTGCAGGGCTCTAGTGATTGTCTTTTTTGAGACAACAGTTACTGGTCTGGCTAATTGGTCATTACTGGTTACTGGTCATTCACATCTGTCTTAGCAGTTGTCCTGGGGTCCTTAGACACATCTCTCACTAGTTTCCTTTTCAGTGTCTTTTAAAATATTGTGCTTCCTCTCTTTGGATTTCTTGATAATACTTCTCAGTCCAGTTCTGGACACTTGGGAACACTGATAACTTTATATACCCTTCTCCTGCTTTGTAAGCATCAATTAATATTTTTCTAAATTTTAAACTGATTTCTTTGGTGTTTGGCATGATGCTTTCTCAAGTGACAGCTCAAATGCTTACTGAAGCGATTATATTGTGTGTAAATTGGGAGATTTGATGTAATATAATGAGCTTTCATCATTACAAAGTTAAAGAACAACATCAGTGTTTTTTTGCTATGGCTCAATAAAAATACGTTCTTAAAGGGGCTAATAATATTGACCTCGAGGATTTTCTTTTCTTTAGAAAAATATATGTTATAGTTTGCAAAAAAAATAAGTTATGCTTTATAAAGAAAACTGGTATGTTTGGAAATGCTATGTTGAAAAGTACTTACTATGTTATAAGGACTTGGGGGGGGGATTAGTGAAATCTAGTTTTGTATTTCTTGTTTATATTTATTGTATTAGAACAATACTATATCTTGTTTACATTATAATTACATAATTGATATGCATTACATTTTATTGTACTTTACTGCCACCTGGTGGATATTATTTAAGTTGCATCAGATAGTAACATTATCCTGGTGCTGCAGGCACATGGGAGAGAGATCCTCCAGCTACTGCAGGATGTGTTCAGCCTGCTTCCCATCGCCACGGTCGTAGACCACAAAGTCCTCATCGTTCATGGTGGCATTTCCGACTGCACCGATTTAGACTTTTTGAACTCTGTAGAACGACACAAGGTGAGACTACTAAAGTGGTAGGCCATGGTGGTTTGCCTAATCTGTCACAGTCTAACACAAACTCTTCATTTAATTTTCAAACTCTTCATCAACTGAGTCTAGAGTGCTAATGTACTGAGTAGACCTTCAGGCATCTTCAGACCTTGTTCTGGAAGGCTGGTGTCCAGGACAGTTTCTTGACTTCACAGCTCAGAAACACCTACATAACTTGCCAATTAAAAGAGTTATTGAACCAAGTATGTTAAGTTGCATTGCTTTGTTTAGGCAATTGAGATACAAATGATCTATTTTTTTATTGTGTACTATGTGTATCTGGAAGAATCAATTTTCTCTGTGTACTAATAAATTTCACTGTGTCATCTAAGAAACATATGATTTTCTACAGTGGCCATAAATGTATGAATTTGTAAGTTGCTGTGGATAAGAGTATCAGCTTAATACTGTAAGTGTAAATATGTAAGAAACATAAATAGTTTTAATGATGATAGTGAACACTGTTATTTTTGTGATTTGTGTTCCATTTGTATATTAATGTATTTTGTACACACTTTAAGTCATTCTGTACCTCAACCTCTCTCCTGTCTCCCTGTAGGTGAAGTCAGCTCTGCGGCTACCAAAACGCAGCCTGGATCACGTTGATGTGCACACCAGCAGCCGTAGCAGCAGCAGACAGAGCAGCAGGGCCAGGGTGGACAGCCCTTGCTCTGTTAGTCGCCTGAGCCGAAAGAGGAAAAGCCGTCTTACCAAGCAGAACAGCAGTTCTTCCTCTTCCTCCTCCTCATCTGCATCTTCCATGTGCTCACCCCGGAGGTCATGCACGGTCACACCGCATCGCCCACCTCCATCACCCAGATTTCCTAGCCCAGTTAACATGCTGCAGGTGCCCTTCCTCGACTCCATTGTCTCTTTTGCTCTGCCTGAGCCACCTAGAGAGGAGCTGGAGTGGAAGCAGGTTATAAATTTTGTCAGAAGTCGTATCTTGGTATGTAGATTATTCATGTATTACATGAATGAGTTTTTAGTTTAATAATGTTTATTATTGAGTGTGCAATATTGCTAAACTACAGGTGAAGTCCAATTTTTACTTCCTGTTTTTTTTGACAAAGTTTATGCACATACAAGTACAAACATATCTCAATCTCATCCATAAAAAGAAAGGCACAACCATAGGACCATTGCTAGCTACCACTAGTTCCTGGCACCACCACTTCCATTCCATACTTAAGTCCATCTCCTTTCATCAAAGTGTTCCTGGCTCTCTCTCTCTATACAGAAGCCACCCAGAACTCCTCCCCAAGCTCTCAGAGTTATCTCCCTCTTCTCATTATACCATGTTGGAGGCTTGTTCCAAACCTGTGTTAGTGTGACAATGTTAATGTCACTGCTATGCTGAGAATAAACTAGTGGTAGCTAGCAATGGTCCTATGGTTGTGCCTTTCTTTTTATGGATGAGATTGAGATTGAGGGTGGTGGTATTATTTACATCTAATAAAGTAGGAGGTTGGTGTATAAAGAGTGAGTTTTGTTTGTGGTGAATTTTACTTTGCTATGTCCTGTAGATTGTGGATGTGCTGTGGAGCGATCCGAAGAGCCAGAATGGCTGCAGTCCAAACTCATTTCGTGGTGGAGGTTGCTACTTTGGACCAGATGTGACTCAAAAACTGCTGAACAAGCATGGCATGAGTTTACTCATCAGATCCCATGAGTGCAAGCAGGAGGGATATGAGCTCTGCCATGATGGAAAGGTTTGTTATTAATAATGAAAAAGGTCAGTGAAAGGAGTCAGAAATGCATAATGAAGAGAATATAATGATGTGGAGCTGTCTGGCCTGAATGGTTTCCATTTATTTAGAATTAATTGATTTCTCAGGTGTATCAGGAAATTCAGCAGAAGACTCTCAGGCTGTGTCTGTGACCTAAAATTCACGAGAGGATGCTTTTTGTCAATGATAATCCAAAACACTCAAGTTTAAAAAAGTATGTACTTAACAAAGAAATTATCTATTTTTTTTAATGGAGTGCTGACCTCCCAGTCAATCCCACTGACATAGTGGCATGATCAGAAGATAAAGTAAGACAAGGCAAAATAGACATGAACAACAGCTGGTCCAAATTTATATATAACATGTTGTTTCTTAATTTAGATTATCTATGTTATGATCAGAGCATTTTGTAGGAGCAAGAAATAAGATTCTGCAGGATGCACATTTTCTCACAACTGTAAATTGTATTCCTCTATTCATGTGCAAGATTCTATGCAGTCTGTGCACGATTCAGACTTGTAAAATGTACAAAAAACACATTTGCATTGAAAATATTTAAAATTAGACTACAGTGTCCCCTCGTGTTTGGCTGTGGATATACTGTATACTGCTGTAATATGAACCCCTTTCTCATATGTCAGAAAACAGGCATTTGCACATTGTGACTGTCCTCTCTTTATCATTTTATTTTTAAAGGTGATCACTATTTTCTCTGCCTCTAACTACTATGAGGAGGGCAGTAATCGTGGTGCATACATTAAACTGGGGCCAGACCTGATTCCCCGCTTTTTCCAGTACCAAGTCAGTCGCAGCACCAGGAAACTCACACTGCAGCAGAGGTAGCTTTCCCACTCTCTATAAATGCGATATTTCAGATATGTTTGTACTTGCATTGGGATGTATTACCTTAAGTTAAGGTACACTGCATAAAAAATGCACAAGTACTGGAGAACGCTCAGCCACACTGAACAGCCATAACATGAAAACCTAGTTTTAACGCTAATGCCCGCTAAGGCATGAACTCCACAAGACATCTGAAGGTGTCCTATGGTGTCTGGTTTAAAAATGTTAGTCCTTTAAGCTGTGAGATGGAGCTGCTGTAGATTGGACTTCCCATAGATGCTTGATTGGATTGACATCTGAATAATTTAACTGAGGCCACATCAATGCTATGGTCCTCACATAATTTCCTGAACAATTTTTGCAGTGTGGCAGGGTGCATTATTCTGCTGAAACTCTGCTATTAGGGAATACTGCTGCCATGAAGGGGTGTACTTGTTTTGCTGCTTTTAATACATCAAATTAAAAAATTGACTGTTCACTTGCTGCCTTATCTATCCCACCCCTTGACAGGTGCCACTGTAACGAGATGGTCAGTGTTATTCACCTGTCAGTGGTTTTATTGTTATGGCTGACTGATGTTTGTTTGTATGCTAATATATATTTGTCAATGTACTTGTACTTAAGGGTGTCTGTTCATTTCAGGGTTAGTGTAGCAGAAAGCTCAGCTCTTAAAGCTCTGCAGGAGAAGCTGTTTGCTCATCGCTCTGAGCTCATGACTGCATTTCAACAGTTTGACATTAACAACACACGTGAGATTAATTCAGAAACATCTAATTCAGAAATATCTAGACTTGTACAAATTACAGGAGTTAGTTATACATTTTGCTGTTTTTCCTTTTTTGCTTTTTTCTTTTTTTGCCTTTCACAGGTAGGATCTCCACTAATGAATGGGCTCAGGTAGTAGAGTCTGTGCTGAGGTTGGATCTGCCGTGGCGAACGCTGCGACCCCATCTTGTCCGACTGGCCTCTGATGGAAATGTGGAGTATGAATCTTGCTTTGAAAATATCAGTGCTGGACAGCCCATCCCCCAGGTCACACAGGACAACTCTTGTTAATGTGGAGCAGCAATATTATCTGAATATTTTATCAAATCTTTTTTTAATATATTTTTTCTATGCTCACACTTGCAGGTGACTCCAAACTTGGCAGAAACTCTGTACAGGTATCGAACTGACCTTGAAATCATCTTCAACATTATTGACAAAGACCATTCAGGTGAGTGTACTCATTTTATTTATGCTGTTTTAATTTACAAATTGATGTAAATGATGGGAATTACTTAACATTTCCTCAGCTGCTCAGGGAAAGCTCTGATGTCATAAATAGATTACAGTCAGTGTTTATATTATGTGTTGCTGAAAATTGATTGAAGAAATCCTGTTTACAATAGCACTGATAATGTTAAAGAACAGAATAGAACTGAAGTAATAATACAGTTCAAGCATTGTAAGGCTTCCGAACAGCAAATGTGCTTGTGCAATATTTCTCCCCATTATTCAAAGTGAGCTGAATAGTCAACCAATTGTGCTTTAGCACATGTTTATACATTTTGGCTCTATCTCTTAAATTGTCCTTGAGCCCCAGTGATTACCACTTGTGGCTATATTCATTATTCTACTGGAAGATCTTTTATAAAATGGTTACTTCATTATGCTGACCTACTTTTAATAATCTTAACAAATTTCTCAAGGGCACACCACTGTTTACAAATTTTAGGGAGGCACTATCTTCATAACTGTTAAAAAATATAGGGAAACTGCTTTTAATTGATTTGTTATAACTAGATAACTAGATTTGATATGTCTTCATAACCCTCCACAAATTTTGAAAGTAGGTCATATTAAACCTTGCAGTTTTCCAGTGCTCACTCTTACGTGAAAACTTACAAATCATAATCTTGTTAAAGTTTCTAAAAGTTAACTCATGGAATGTAGTTATGCAAAAATGGTACTTTGCAGTTATAGTACAGAAGAACTAATTTTGTTTCATTAATGAACTTCTCTAGTGATTGTTGTTTACAGAAATATTGTGTGAATGTGTATGCCAGTGTAAATAATAAATTCAGGGTTCCTTTCCAGTAGGGAACACTGGGCATTTCCAGGTCTGAGTAAGTATGTAACTTTGTATGGAAAAAAGAAATGATGTAAAATTAAATGAAGACTATTGCCCCTATTCTGTTTTTCTAAAATTTCAGAATTTCTAAAAGTAAACTGATCATACAATCAGTGTTTTATGGTGGAGCAGACAGTCAGCACAACCAAAATGTTTAGCAAATATGGTCTGAAAAATCTACAGAGATGAGTCTTGAAATTTGAGTCTGCAAAAGTGTGGAATTTTGAAGTGGACCATTTGTAGAAACCACATTATTTTTGAAGATTGAAGAATTTGCAGATTCTGTTTTAACTGTTTTTAATTAATGTAATTAAACAAATATTCAGCTGGGAGTTTTTACCCATAAATGAAAAACAGACCTGCTCAATTTGTTGCTGTTTTTAACACGATTAATTTATGTGCTTACCTGTCAACATTCTAATTAAATTTGTGCTTCCTTTCACCCACAGGTCAGATCTCCATTGAGGAGTTCCGTCAGACCTGGAAGCTCTTCAGCTCTCACCTGGGCGTGGATGTAGATGACAAGGCGATAGACGACATGGCGCGCAACATCGATTTCAACAAGGATGGCAGCATTGACTTCAACGAGTTCTTGGAAGCATTCCGAGTCGTGCATAAACTGGATATGAAGGAACAGTAGCAAGGCTGACATATACACATGTATACACACACTTTCTCCCAAGGATAAAATGCAAAATTATTCTTTCCATCCACAGCATAGCTAATGATTGGTGCATTATTTGTTGCAACTGTTTAGCATCACAAAAGATGTTTTAATTTATGCTGATTTATGGTGTTTTTTTGTTTTGTTTGTAGATTTTTTGTAGAACAGAATGTAGCATCTATAAACATAAGGATTTAAGAGAATAAAATGAAAGATATTCCAGGGGCATACAACTGGATCAGAGACAGAAAAACAACAGACTTATCTCTTTGAATTTGCACTTATACAGAAAATGTTTTCTGAAACTTCCAGTTAAAGCTTCTAAATATGGAGTGAACATAACACCATGAAATTATGTAGCCAGCAGTGTTTTTTATTGTTGAAATGTAAGTATATCAGTGTTTGTATTTGGATTAAAGTTGCAAGGGGGTGCTAGTTTAATGTATTATTTTACTCTATTTTTATTTCTGTCCTAATCAGCCATGTTGATGTTTTTCTCCTAAAATTAGTTCATGTTTTTTGCCAGCCTTAGCACTCATCTTTTCTTTTTAGCGAGGTCCAGACACATCTCTATTTTCCAGGTAGTGACATCACCTAAAAAGGCTGTTTTTGACCACTGGAACGTGGTATCCTAGCTAATAACATCATCATTTACCCTGTCTTCGGAGAACATTGCAGTGGCATTCAAAAATTTGAACATTTTGCAGAACGTTTGACGTATATAGCAGACGCTCTTATCCAGAATGACAGATTGGGGTTAGGTTCAGTCATAACCTGCCCAGGGATCGAACAACCTTCCAGTCACAAGCAACAGCTGCCCCAGTACTTAGAAACAAACCTTCTGTCAAATATCACAGCTTGTAAATGTTTTTGAAGAGTCTTTCGGTTCTTGTTTGCTGTATAGTCACAATTTTTCTTGTAATAATACTTATTCTGTGAGGTTTGTGGGCTGTCCTGCATGCAACACCCTTTGGGGGACTAGGAGGGCCATGGCAAAACCTTCAGCTTGCGTCTCTTGGGGTATTCCATTGTGGATTATGAGGTGTGTTTAGGATAATTATCCTAATAAGGATAAGCAACTGTATTATCTTGCACTTTTATAAAGACAGTGTGATTGTTCGATTTCAGAATTTGCTGTCATTTAAATGAATCCATACTTCCCTGACACTAGCCACATTACAATCAGAAAGCTTGATTGATCCAGCCCCATGCATAGCAGTTTTTGTTTGTTTGTTTCATGAAATTCTGCACTCATCTCCCTAACATACCTTTACTCATTGTGGATAAGTTCTATTTTATGATAGTTGAATTGTTTCCAAAATTGTTAAACTTTTTTGTAATGAGGATGCAGGAAAGTTTTTTTTTTTCCCCTGATGACCCGTTCGTGAAGGTCATATGTGTTCAGGTAGAACAGTAGAACCATGTACCACAGTGTGCTGATAGCAATCTGAGCAATTCTCTCAGAACGTCCAGACCTCCACTGTTCCAGTTATCTGCCATTTCTTATAAAGCTTTGAAATTTGCATCACCTGGCAAATAATTCCGAACCATGACTGTGAATAGACCATAGCCCAAACAACCTGATTAAGATCTGACACCTTGGTAACAGTTATTAAACTGAGTGCTCAAATCTTTTGAGATTTTTTGGCAGTAAATTTATTGCCCCCAGATAAACCAATCCAAACAGAAAAGAGTGTCTGCTGATCTTCACAAATAGATAGTGAGTATTAATAGTTTTTTTGACTAAACAATTAACACTGTAACATAAATGTCCTGAAGGCTGTTATGTGCATTAGTTGGTATACTGGAATATATCTTCTGTTAATTAAACATGTGCCTTTCATGCAGTAATGAACTAAAAAGCATTACACAAATGGGAAAAGTTCCTAGTAATGTAGTGAATGTGTCTTGCTGTTTATTTTAATACAGTGTGCGTGCTTTTTAGACCAGAAGATGTGCACAGTAAAAAAAACATTCTACCAAGGAAAAATGTTGCTGAGAAAACATAAAAGATAATGAATTACCTTTGTTTCTGTGTAACACTATCCTAATGATTTTCTTTTAAAGCCTCTACCCAGGGTTTAGACTACTACAACGCCAGGTTTCCCTCTTAGTAGTAGTATTGGGATTTATAATATTCTTCATGTTCTGGTTTAATCATCATAGGCTGCAGATCCTGTTTTTCAGAGAGTCACTCCAGCAGGTTTTCTTCCAGAATCTCTCCCGTGTTTACCATATTTGAACAAAACATTTATCGGCACATCCTAAACAGACATTTAACAGAGGGCTGGTGTACTTGCATGTAGCCACATGTATTAAGTTCACTCACAACAGGGTCACTAATAGCTGTACATTAATATCTACACTACACATTAGTCATTACAAAGCAATTTCTGTATTATCAGAAATGTGAACACTATGTTAAGTGCATTACATAAAGCAAACCACTTAAGGTGGGAGTATGTGGCTATCATGATGGTCAATATTATAGTGTGACATTGTAATACAAATTGCAGTTATTTTATTACCATGTTTTAGTATGAACTTGGTTTATTGAGCTTTTTCTTGTGTGTTTCTTTTTCAGAGTCAAAAATAGCTGCTATGGACACGCATAAAAGCAAAAAGTGTTTTGATTGCTATACAGCTTGATTAGAGACAGAAGCATACTAAGTGATTATTAATCAGGGGTTCTGCTAGTTTAAATGAGCTGGGCACGTGACCCAGTCTAAGGGATAAATTTAAGATTGTTAAAAGTGGATTGATTATAACTGGTAAAACCTCTTTAAATAGTTTAGTTGGTATTGCCTCAAGTGTGCAGGTTGTACAGTTTGACGAGTAGATGAGTTTCTCCAATTCTAGTTGTGGAAGTTTACTGCCCAGCACAGTGATACTGTGCTTATTAAAGCAGGTGTTGGCACTTTTGGCAGTGTGGGCAGTGCCAAGTCCTGCTGGAAAATAAAATCCACATCTCCATAAAGCTTGTTAGCAGATGGAAGCATGAAGTGCTCTAAAATGTTCTAAAATGTTTTTCATTGAATTACTGAAATAAAATGTTCCATTATATTATTTTTTTAGATGCACCTGTGTGTGTGTGTGTGTGTGTGTACATAATTCTAGAGGTTAGAATAGTATGCTTTCTGTCTTTGGTGAGAGGTGTGTTCAGGAGTGTTTTTTGTGTGCTTTGGCACACCCTGTCTCCTCCCCTTCTATGTCCTCTCTGGTATCTCCACAGCATTCCAACTTCTAGTCTGCTGTCAGTTTGAAAGCTACTTGCCTGCGACACAGGGAGCTTTTCTGGATGTCAATGGGGGCTGCTGGAGCTGTGCTGCTGCCTGCAATGTTGACCCTGTACTGGGCCCTGTCTCCAGGTAGTGTGGCTTGGGGGAACCTGACCAGTAGAACTCTGTATGTAGCAATCTGCATTCATTGTTGTGTTAGATTAGACTCTATTATTGTTTTATTGTATGTATGTCAAGGTGTTGCTGATGATGGCTGCAGTAGCTTCAGGCATCTTGAGAATGGTCGCACATTTTTTCGTTATGGGGGGCTGTATTTCACCTTCAGCTGTAACCCAGGCTATAGGATCCACGGCTATCGCACCAGCAGCTGTGTGTCTGGGCAGTGGGCCAGAGAACCACCCGTGTGTGTTGGTTAGTTAGTATGCTGTACATATTACATTTTTTTATATACTGTATTACATTTCACTATAAGCAAATTTGTATGTATGCTCTAACATAAACCCTTATGAGGTGAGTTCTGTGTTCAGGTGTTTTTTTCTGGTGACTTTGCTTCTCTAATCCTTCACCTCAGCTCCAGGATGCTCCATTCCTTCTGAGATCTTACATGGCAGCAGGTTGGTTTCTCCAGATGCCTCACTAGTGCGCTTTAGTTGTGACATTGGCTTCAGGCTCTTTGGCTCACCACTGCTTTACTGCAAAGGCAAGAGGTGGAATGGCACTATGCCTGTGTGTAAAGGTAAGTAAAGCAGACTACATATAATCAGGATAATACAGTTGTTTTAGAGTGAAATATGCATTTAGTGTAAAGGATGCTGTGTGTGATTAAAATACAAAACATAGAACTTGATTTTAATAAGAATGAGGAATTTCCAGAGAAATACTTCCCAAATACTGTCACAGCACTGTCAGGTCTCATTACTGTAACAGCACAGGAACCGTTTTGTGTTTGTTTTCAGAGTCAGATATAATGAGCTTGTTCCAGGTGAAGCAAACGTCCTTAAACAAACCTGACCTGGAGCAGAGCATTCTGCCCAGTCTGAAGGGCCATTTCAACATCATCGCCAACACAGCTGGCAAAGAGACATTTCAGAAACCCTCCTTCCTCGGAGTACCTCAGCCCAAAACTTTCCTGAATGGAGAAGTATCAAAGGTTTCCCAGAAGTCCCTAGAAAAAAAGCCTGCTAAGACACACTGGTCTGATAAAATTACTACACAGGCTAAGGGATGGACTGTGGGACTTAAAGAGACAGTCACCAGACTGGACATTGTGAGAGAATCAGTCCAAATGGCAGATCCACTTGCCCAACCACTCTCTGAAGCTGCGCTGGTAGATACAACAACAGTCTCTGCAAACAGCTCAACAACTTTGGCTTCTTTATCAGGGCCTACAGGTTTGTCTAACATGGTGAGTCCAGCAAGCAATGACCATAAATCAGAAGTATCACTCAGACTCATGGATGAAATTCTCAGTGGAGAAGATGAGAGAGAAAACCTGACTTCAGTAACACAGAGAAGCCAGATTACACTCTTATCAAGGCTCAGTGTATCAGGAATAAAAAACCTCAACATGGTTTTAACAACAATGCCATCACATTCAGGCAACACCAACATTCCTCAGAATGAAGAGACATCTACTTTAGCATCAAGTGAATTATCTTATAACATCAGGAAAGCTCTGCAACCATCACCTGATGAAGGAGACTCCAGTTCTCCACAAGTTGCAATGGAGGGAAGTGGTGGTTTTTCTCTAATTAGCTCTCTTGACCTCACACGGTCTGAAAATGAGCCCTTTTCCTCTATAACCTCTCCAAACCTCCTCAGTTCAACAGGGACTGATGAAGATTTACTCCCCAGCATGGAGGCACTGACAGTGACCACCCAGGTGGCCTCTGCCCTGCCTCTGACACTGTCTCCAGATGATACTGTGAAAGTTCCTTATTTACAGCATCCTGCAAACAGTAATGCATACAGAGAGCTGATCAATGTGGATAAGGATTTTGCAAAGCCTGTAGATGCCCATAGATTGCCGGCTGGACGTGTAAATGGAGAATTAAGTGATGTATTGAGAATCAGATCTGCAAGTTCTAATCTACTGACTAATTCACTAAAAAACTGGACATCAGTGAACAACAGTCATGGTTTGGAGAATGCAACAATCAACCAAAACGTGGTTAAACAAACAGTGGGTTTCACTCTCGCTATATCCGAGGAGATCCCAGAATTCCTGATCAGAAAACGCAGACCCGTGTGCCCCTACCCTCCCCTGCCTGCTCATGGGACATTCTATTTTCGTACATTAGTCAACCCTGCCCCATTCCAGTATAAGCATTATGTCCAGTATGCCTGTTACCCTGGATACACGCTGGCCAATGGGGATGTGTACAGCTACTGTCTACAGGATGGGCAATGGAGTGGAGTCACACCTATGTGCATTGGTAAGCTTCTGCTTTAAAGAACATTTAAAATATTTTATAAATTTCCACTGAATCAGCAAGTAGTTGATCAGTAAAATTGTGCTTGTCTGGTTCACTGTGGTGAGGACAGTGAAACAGTAAGCTTTAATTTTGTCATAAGAACTTGTAAGAGGATATTAGCAGAGAGGTAAGTTATTAGGGTTTTTGGCGTAGGCCCCCAGCTGCAGCATTCAGTCTAAAGCAGACACTGCTGGATAGAGGAGTCACCCCCAGGCAACAGGACCAGTGCCAACCTGGTGGTGGTGAGGAGGATGGAGGATGATGGTGTTGCGTAAGCACCTGCAGAGGCAAATTGCTTTGTTTTTAACTTGTGATTGGCCATTGGCCATTGTAGCTTGTGATTGGCCAGGAACCTGAATGAATTGGTGATGTAGTACTGGCTTAGGTAAACACTGCAGCATTAAGTTTTTATTGCAGAACTTTTGCTTCAGCTTTCATTTCTGTCAATATTTGTGTCAGTTGTTTCCTTAAAACACATAAACAGGTATATTTTTTGAATTGCTTAAATTATGTTTAACAGAAATCTGGCAATACAATATGTATTATGATACAGGGGTTAAAATTCAGTATACTGTGATATATTGTGATACATTATGATAGTGTAAACAAGGTGAAAAATGCATTTTTTAAAATCTAACTTTGCGGAAACTGTCAGCGGTGCATCTTAACATAACTTGTTTATATTGGAGTGAAAGAGTAACTGCTGAAGATTACACAACTGCCACCTAGCAGTCAAGTTTAAATTCAACACAAAATGAATGCAGCCTTTGCAAAATCACAATCAGCATTTTTTCCTCCAGAACACACAATCAGTGATTTGTACATTTGGTTATTAATGTTGCAGATTTGTGGTTACAGTAAATGAGTTAGGAAATGTGGTACATGCACTTGCATATTTTAGCATGTATGCATAACTTGTGCTAAATAGTCATCAAACTTTTGATATAGACTGGCACATAATCACATTAAAGTTATTTAATTAAATATCTGATAAACATACACGCTGCTGTTGAGCGCGAGCTTATAGGATGTAGTACAGCTGTTTACTCACACTGTCAGCAGTTTAGTACATATTCCACAAACAGTGTCATGGGCTGTAGGGATATAGTGGATATGTGAGCTAATGTTGAACAAAACCATTTTAGTTAAAAATGCACTGATCTTCTATTCTTGTGTTTAATAGTGTTTAAAGAGCATTGTTAGGACTACTGTCCTCTATTCTAGTGATTAATTTTGTTTATTGAGATTGTTTATAGTCTAATATACTATGTTACCTTTTCTATGTGTCCCCAGTTTGTCCCATGATTTTTTGGCTGAAATGTGTGATGATAAACATCTGGTGGAGAGTGAACAGGTGTACAAAAGCTGCTTTAAAATTTATGGGAGGCATCAAAACTGAAATAAAAAGTGGCGACAGTGTTCTACCTCACTTTAACCACACAAGATTGAGTATCTGGAACAGCAGCATGTGTGGCTTTCATTATAGTCTAGACATGGTTGGAATACCAATCAGGTGTACTCTGTATCAGGACATATTAAAACCACAAGCTCCTTGCAAGGTCTTAAAATTAAGAAAATACAACTTCAGATGAACAACAGGACATAACAGATTCCACCATCTCATTATTTATTTAACAAACCTGGTCCAGAATGCAGAAGCACTGTGGGAAACGTTAAGTACAACCTTACAAGGTATGTGCTAAAGAGGAGTGGATGTCCCGGCAAATTATCCCCAATTCAGACTGTGCAGTGCTCAGAGAAACTGGCAAAAAACCCATTATCTACATATCACACTCCACAGGCCTTGGTTAGCAGGTTAAATGCTCACATTCATGATGGTACACTTAGGAAAAGTCTGAAGTATGGCTTGTTTTCAAGGGTTGTCAAGAGAAAGCCTCTTCTTTCTAAAAAAGAACATGGAAGTATGGATAAAGTTTGCAATGTTGCATCTGAACAAACTGCAGGACTTCTGAGACAGTTTGCTTTGAACAGAAGACCTAAGATGTTTGGTTTTAATGCACAGCACAACATTTATCATAAACATCCCATACCAACTGTCAAGCATGGTGGTGGATGGGTGATGATTTGGACTTGTTTTGCTGCCACACAACCTGGGCTCTGTATACAAAAGTATTCTATAGTTAAATGTGAGGCCATCTATTCGATAGCTAAAGCTTGGGTGACATTGGGTCATGCAACAAGAAAATGATCTCAAGCACACCAGCAAATCTACATCAGAATGTCTGAAAAAGAAAAAATAAAGTATAATATAATATAATATATAAAAAATTTATAAAATTATACAGAAAACTATTACTTAAAATGACTAATGCTGGTTATAACAGCTATTGATTATTAGAGTTTACTTTTATCACACTGCTTCAGCATTATGGCCTAATTTATATATTAAATAAATGATAAGAATCTGTGATGTGTTGTTCATCTGAGGTTGTATTTACTTCATTTTAAGTTTTTGTAAGGACCAGATGATTTTTGTTATGTCCTGATACATAAAAACAACAGTGTGCACTTTGTAGTTCTACAATGATCAGGTCAAAAAGATATTATTTGGGTGGTGAATCATTCTCAGCACTGCAGACGTGGTGGTGGTGTGTTAGTGTGTGTTGTGTAGGTATGAGTAGATCAGACACACCAGAACTGAAGGAGATTTTAAACAATAGCTCACTGTCCAATATTACACTACCGCTCAAAAATTGGGATCACACATTAAACTGAACATCTGTGACAACCTGGACTTTTTTATTTCTGTGTTTTTGTTTTGATTTAATGATAAAATCTACAAATTCTGCTGCATCAGATACTCAAACGTTTATGTTAGAAGAGTAAGGTAGGACAGAGTCGTCCAGTGATGTCTCACACACAATGTGTTAAAACTTCTGGTGGAGATTAACAGGGTTCTAAATGAACTTTTTTGACCACTAGCCAATGTGGCTGGTAACTCTCTAAACTTACCGGCCAATCAGAATTTCCACTAGCCAAATTTTATGCAGTAAAAATAAGAGAAATGAGTGTCACTGAATGCATTTGATCTATCTATCTTTCTATGTATATATATTATTTGAACCACGTCTTCAGTGCTCTTCTTCTTCAGAAGCGACATCAGAATCTGAGCTACTCTAATTTTTTGCTGCACGTTTGCGCACAAAGTTAGGCCCAGCTGCCCCAGTCTATCCAAGTCCTAACCACCGCCGCATTTAGGTTAAAGGTTTTTACTAAACTAACGTTAAATCCCTCCTCTTTCAGTGTGCTCTCTGTTTAGTTCTGGCCCCGTTTACTTCACTTCTACCTTGAGCTGCTCTTGGTCTTGCTCTCTGAAGTCTGTTCAGTGGTGTTAGTGTTCATTTCGATGGTTTATCACGCTATTTTCACTACAAACTGTGCGCAGCCAATGGGAGTATAATGTCATGATATAGCGCAGGGGTTCACACACTTTTTCAGCCTGTGAGCTACTTATCTAATGACTAAGTCAAAATGATCTACCTAATATAAAAAAGCAAGACATATTTATTTATAAATATATTGACAATTTATGTGTACAGTGTATGCTGGTGTACCTTGAATACCTACATGAACCCGTATTACACAATACAACTGTGTACATGTTTTGTCATTAGCCTACTTTACTCTGATGACTTGCACTGAATGGAATCAGTCAGGGATGCATAGTCTGGACAGTAGTTACTGATAGCCAGCCTCAAGCAAACCTCCAAATGATCATCAGTCATAGTGGAACGATACTTGGACTTAATGATCTTCATGTGTGAAAAGGCTGATGCTGAATAATGCAGTCAAGACAAACACACTTCAAAAATGACAGTAAAAAGTCCTCCACTCCGTATGGAAATGCTCAGTTTTAGGTTTCTTACACAGGCAGAACAAACATACATGTTAAGAACTTGAATTGGGAACTTGAGTGGCTTGGATTACTGCTGGGTCCTAGTGCTCGACCAAGCTCCCTGTATGTCAATCAAGTGAGATGT